>JASKGO010004889.1:0-26021 GCA_030556065.1 Holobus sp. GC000080
TCGAGGAGGTAAATTGAAATTTTTTTTCGCGCGCTCCGAAATAAAATTCAATTTTTTGAATCCTTAGAAAATCAGGGATTTGTATCAGGAGTAAATAAGTTCGAGGAGATAAATTGAAATTTCTTTTCGCGCGCTCCGAAATAAAATTCAATTTTTGGAATCCTTAGAAAATCGGCGATTTGTATCAGGAGTAAATAAGTGCGGGGAGATAAATTGAAATTTAAACGATGTAAATTTGGTTGTCTACGATAAGGTCCACAAATGAAAATTAAATTCCAATTCAAATTCGTTTTCTCTTTAATTAAAACTGATTCAACATTTGATAAAATGTTTCTTTTGATATAAATATTATTATAGCAATTGTTAGCTCTGAAAAGAGCTGATTTATTACGGATATAGAAAACATCTAAAATGGCTAACAAATGATTAAAAAATTTGCAAATAATTATAAAGTTTTAAAACTTAATTAACAGTTTCAGAAATTAGCAGTAGCACAACGGGAAATATGTAATACCTCGAACAAATTTCGTTTCATTTCCTTCCCTCTTGACTATAAAGTCGTTATAAGTTCGTAACATGTTCCTTGCAGAAGCTTATAAATTATAATTGAGTCATAGAAATTTTAAGGCAAGTAATACAAATAAATTCACTTTTCGATAGAGCTTTTCGAATCGATTGATGCCTTTATTTATTTATTTAGTTGTTGGGTTATAGCTTCGATTGGTTTTGTTCCTGAAATAACAATTGCGTTGTTTATACTGTTTATTAGCCTTTTTTTTCACTTTTCCGTATTTTTCTTAATTAAAATTAATTAAGAGTACTAGTTTTTTATAATTTTATTTATTTCATTAAATATGAATATTGAAACTGAACATATAATTGAAAAAATAATTAAACTAAAATGCATATTTTACCACGATTAAGTAGAAAACAGATCAGAAATTACATGGAAAATTAGGGAAAGACAAAAAGCACCGGATTAGGACTCTTGAAAATAAAATTACCACCACCAGAATCGGAGATAAGGATAATCGGCTCGCAATAAATGTTTTTCTTTCAATGTCCTTAATGCAGGACTATAAATAACAAGCAGCACAAATAAATCGCCCAGATTACATCCTTCAGACACAGCTTTTCTCCAGTCTATGTCTAGCAATAAGCAACAGACGACAAAAAAGCATTCGCCCCACTTGACTTTCGAATTATAATCACAAAAGTTGGCCCACGATTACGGTCAATTAAATCGTCCTGGGACAAGAAGTCTTTAGTCTACAATACCCCTTTAAAGGACATATTTTAGCGTCGACTTATTTATAGAACACTTACCCGAAGCGAAAGCGTTTAGAATGTCGCAAAGAAAGTCAAAAAGCTATGCTAATGAAATTACCACATTACCAGTGCAATTCTAACTAAACGTTGTAATTCGAATGAAAGTTAGTTAAGTGTTAAATTTAGTTTACTTACTGAAATACAAGTAGCAGCTCATTTTGCTTAAAATTTAGATTGTGAAATGTAAACTGTTAACGTGGAAAATTATTCAGAGCGTTTTTATGCGACTGTACGTGAATCGGACAATAAAATTGCAATTACTTCGAATGGAGGACGCGCCGGGCAACTTGAAAGCGGACCGAAATAAAAGAAAACGCAAGTTTTAATGCTTCTGTGGATGCATTAAACGATTTTTGAGAGATTGTTTGAAAAGTATTATAAAATTTTTCTAAAAATATACTTTTTAATTTGATTTGTTAGTTTTTAAATGAAAACTTAAAAAACAGTTTTATTTTCATTTTTTTTTTTAAGAAAAAGTGATTTTTTGTTTGTTTGTTTGAAGGCTTGAAAAGCCGGAAAAATAATGAAGCTTCAGAGAAGTAATTGGCTGCATTTTTTTTCGGCAAATGGCGTAACTGAATTTATTGTCGAGTAAATAACAGCGGCAAATAACGCACGAACAATCAAATTTGCATCAATCAATCTTTAAAGGATATACCTATACCTATCAATTTGTTTGTACGTTCGGAAGTTTCCCCATAATACAGGTTGCCCAATTTGAATATCGGTATTTGTTGCGGAATTGAGACCAAATCAAACAGTAATTCTGATTGAAAGGATTGTGTTTATGCCAAGGCTGTTGTTATATTAATTATATTACAATAAATTCATGAAATTAATCTGTAATTGTGGAATTACTATTTAAAGTTCATCAAACAATATTTTACATTTATGTTGACTACGAAAATTAAAAATTTATTTATTTGTTATTGAATCATATATTAATATTTTTCTAAACTACTTTTTTTTCTTTCTTAATATAAATTATAATGGAATGCAGAAAAACAAGTTTTTTTTTTCATGTAAGTAATTCCCTTTACTCACAAAAAAGAGCAAAAAAAAAAATGCAATACCCGGTACAATGTATTTAAAAATTCATATAAAGTTATTTATTAAAGAAAAATATTGACAATTTCTTGTACTCTAACAATATAATTTATTGACTAAGGATTATAAGGACAAATATTTCGACACATATCGAACACGCAACGTATGCTTATAAAGTGCGAGCGAGGAAGATAAAAGAGGATTGTCCACACACGTAATACATCAATCAAAGCCCTTATGGCTTTCAAGGCTTTCAATAACAACTGTCAACGATCTGTTCACGTCATAGGCCGCCTGTTTGTTTGATAATTAATAGTACTACACTATGTATAATTGGTGATTATCGGCAAAAAGTTCCACCACTTAGAAACACTTTATTTCCACTCAACACACGTCATTTATGCAAATTGTACAATATAAATTATAATTATGCTTAGTATTAAATAACACAATTAAAAAATAATCGCACAAATTATTCAGTATTATAAATCGCATTTTAATTATATTTTTTAGTAGACTTTAAATAAATAAAGTATAGCTAGGCTTATTATAGGACTAATAAAATTTAACGCAGGAGCATAGCAGTAAAAGCACTTATTAAAGATATTAATAATGGCCGCGTTTAGTTATCCTGGCGCGCATTTAGCCTTGTAAAACTTTAATAATCGCCCTAACAATTTAGCTAGCAGAATGAAAATCTGCGCCAAGTCCGGATGAAAAACGGAAAATAATAATAGTTAATACGAACGCGAAAACGGCATTCTCTTCTTCTTCATTGTCAAGGATTTTAGAAAGGCCGAAGTAATGTTTTATCAAAAGAGGTCTTTTGTTCTTTATTTTTTGAGGTAATTTTTATTTTAAAAGCAACTTTGGTTTTCTTTAAACATTTTTAGTCATTTTACATTTTTGGGAAAATTTTAATTAATTAATTTTTAATGGATAATTTTGCTTCATTATTTTTTTAACTTTCTGTTTATTTATTTAAAAAATTTAATAACTGTACATTTTTGATAATGATATAATAATAATTTATTTATTATGGTAACAAATAATTCTTTGCTGTTAATTAAGGGGTAACAAAAGCACAAAAGTAAAAGCAAAGCATAAAGGACTTACGTGCCATCTATTATTCGAAATTCTTGTTGAACTTTCAGAATATTTTGAAAACCTAGATACCTAGATGCCTAGATAAAATGAAAGTTTGCGATTACTAATGTTTTTAATTTAATTTGATTGGAAAATTAAAATGTATAAAGTTTTCTTATCACTTTGATCTCTCATAAAGAATAAATTATTAAAAAAATATTAAATATAAATTATGCAATTAGTCTATTGCAAAAAATATATTTGAAAATCAACTACTTAATATTTATTTTGTTATATTATTTAACATTTATAACATGTTAAATATAATAAACATTTAATTTGAGTAGAAAATTATTAATTTAAAATGTTAAATAAATAGAAAAACCAATTTTGCTCTCTGTGGTTGGAAGATCTACTAAGCAATAAAATGAACAATAGGCATTTGCAATATTTAACAGAAATCTAAATTAAAAATTTGCTAAATTAAATATAAATGCACTGTTGTTAAAGTTTGATAAAAATTTTACTTTTCAGATAAAAAACAATTAAATTTCCTTTTAATTTATAGATTAGTTTAAAAATTACTTAATATAACATTAAAGTTACTATTAATTAAACATTAGCATAAAATAAATGTTAAATAATATAAAATATCAGTTATTTTTTAATGATTAATAAGAAATTGCAATTATTTTTGGCAAACTTTGGAATTTAATTTACATTAAATTTAATTGTTGCAGCAGTTTTTCCTGCTTGATATTTTCCAGGACCTAAAGGTCCGACCTGCAGAGGTCGCCATCATTCCGTATCCTTCCAATATCCTTCCGAGAGGGTCCTTGCAGTTTTTCCAATAATAAAAGAGAACTACAGTAACGCGTAAAATAGCGTCAAAAATACTAAATTTGAATTCCACCCATAAAACTTTGAGCATCCCCTTAGCTATTTTTAGTTTCCAATTTGGATCCATTGTGTTTCGGGCTAAAAGGAAAATATATTAGGTTGATTTTATTATTCCATTTACGTTTGTTTTGCCTGATCCTTTAGACCCGTTCGCACGTAATTTCATTTTCGACACATTTCTCTTTGTTTTCCCATTGCGGATTTGCCTTTATATGGCCGTAGATTGCAAAACTCGCTTTATTTTCCATCAAATAAAAGAATTCACATTTTACGCCTACCACGTTTATATCCCTTTCAACTTTTTAAAGCTGAATATGTCCAGCTGGATACTTTTTTTTATTCAGATTCATTTTTTTGAACTTTGTAATGAAAATTAATTTCATTTGATTTAATAAATTTAATTATTTGAAATAACATATTAAACATATCAAAATAAGGCTTTTTTGGATGTAAACTATTGTTTGAAGAAAAATAAAAAATAAATAATTATTCATTAGTAATTGATATGCGAAATTACTATGCTCTTTGAGCAATTAGTAATGCTGGACGTTAGTGTTTCGCATGGTTCTTTAGTGAGTAATTACCTTGCAAATCCTTCTTGAATTATAAAGTATTTGTTAGCCGTTTGTCTCTGGAATCCCCGAATAATTATTTGCAACCGTCCGAAAGCTCACTTTGTACCCCGTTCAATCGTTTAAATGAAATTAATTAAATTCTAAGTCTTCTCATTTATTTATTAGAGAGGTTTCTCTTAATAATTTACAGCTAATTGTTTCCATTTTATTGTTCATTAATAACTTTCTTCTTTGTTTTCTACTAAAAACCACAAAAAATAAAATAAAACCAATTAACCGAAATGCTTTATAAAAGAAAAAAGATTAATTTTTGTTGCTGCCGGTATTTTTCTTAAGTAAAAAAGTTCGTAATTGGAACTAATACTTAAATCCCTAAATGACGGATGACTGAGACCAATTAGACAGACCTTTGCTTTGGTACATCCGAACGCAATGCACATTTAGCGGAAGATAGAGCTTACTTGAGAGGTCTCAAAATTGATATGGCATATCCTTCCCGAAGGACCACTATCTGTCTACCCCGTGAAACTAGTCAGGTGTTGGTAACACCTGAAACTATAGGATTAACCTTTGACGTGTATAATTTAATTATACGTTCATTTTTGCACGCCATCCTGCAAATTGCAGATAAGTCTGAAAAATCCCTCGTCGGTCCTTTTTTTCCCTCTATGTTTTTTTTTCTATTTCTCTTCACCTCCACTTTGCTCTCTTCTGCCGCACTTTTCATATGGTTGGTATTCAAACTCAAATATAAATGTCACGTTGCGAGGGACCCAATTAATTATCCTAAAAAAATATATTTGCGAGGACCTCTAAAGTGTTTTTCTTTGTATTCGCCATCGTTGCGTTAGAAGAAAATTTATGGTGGGTACACCTACGTTACATATACGAATACATTACGCCTGTTATCTGCACACCTACACTTTGTGCGTCTGTGTTAGCGGGCGGAGGAGAATAGGAGAGCTCTCTCTTACACCGGAACAACAACTCCTACTCGACTCCTCTATGTAGAGGGTAATAAATTATGCTTCCTTTGCACCCCTGTACTTAATTGCCCAACTTTATGCACCAATTATTACAACAAGAGCTGTTCACGTCGGGATAAAACTGATTTCGGTTATACTGGGGGCCATTTTTGCGCTCAAATTGCGCTTGCAAATTAACTTGTTTTATGTTATTTACTTCTGAGCGCTCTTTATTTAAACATTAAAATAATTTACCGGAATTCTATCGTTTATAAATTGCGAGCTTATTTGTTTCTTTTGCTTTAAATTGCTATTTATGTAACAGAAACATTGTTTTTTATATACAGGGTGTCTTTTTTAACTCCTTCGATAGAAAGATATTTTTTCTTTTTGATTTTTTAATTATTCCCAAAGCTTCACTTACCTAAAATATTTTCATCACTTGACCACTTTCGATTCTATCAGATGTTGATAACAAGATTGATATTTTAAAGACATCCCAAATTTCATTTTAAATTTTGAGTGATGATAAAAAAGACAATTTTGTAGAACAAAAAAAAAAAGATTCTTCCTAAATTAAGTCTACTTTTCCAGATATTGCCTACTAACATTTTTAATTGTAAAAATTGGCGTCTTAAGAAAAAATTGAATTACTTACAATTTTAAAACTAAAAAAACCTCATTTAAGAAATCGTCTTTAAATCTCGTATTTCTAAATATTCTTTTTAATCCAAGAAAATAAAAACATACCTTTTCAATTACAAAGAAGCATTAAAAAAAATGCTTCAAAAGGAATAATCCCGTATAACGGCCGCTGTGATTTTATTAGCCCGAAGCCAGAAAACTAATTTGACCCATTTAGATACACCTGCAAAGTTATCCGTTTCACTTTGCGCGTCCCATTTTTTGCCAGCTCGCATAAAGATAATGACACATCCGGCCGGCCCGTTCATTATTCTTGATTCCTCCTCCACCCCGGCATCCTTGAGACTAATCCTTGTTTACTTAACGCTCGACTTTAATTAATCAGCGAGCACTCGAAATTTAAATGAAATATCGATTAAAGGATCCCACGGCCGTGCCGGTGTCTTCGCCCTCTTCCTCGGCAATCGGAAAAACAATTGCATTAACGCAAAGCGTATGTCGTTATCCTTGGATCCTTGATCGTACCTATAGACGCAGGCAACATGGTCCAAAAAACATTCCTGAAGTTTCACCAGAGGAAATGAGGGTTAGTTGAAAATAGAGAAAATGTCTTTTCGCAAATAAATAATCCCGTCTGTCAGCGTTTTGCTTCCTTGTGTGTATACAATGTGCATAAAGCGCGGCGAGCAAAAAGCGGCAGCGACGGGCTCGAGTTTAACACACAGTGAAAAGTCGTGTCAAGGTTCCCTCTATTACTGCCATAGGTAGTACACAAAGGAAATTTGTTTTTTTATGTATATATATAGATGGTACATTTTGTATATATATGGCTATTGTGCATGGAATTTCCAATAAAGTGCGTTTATTTTCGAATGTGGCAAATTTGATTTAGAGTATGTGTGCGGTTCTCCTATTGGGTTTATCCCCTAATCAGTGGTCGAAGCACCATTTCCCGATTGTTGCATTCGCTCTTTCTCCCTATCGGTCCCTGTTTCTCGTGCACTGTGCGATTGCACTGGCTTTCGGATTGAATTAACTGTGCATGAATCAACAATGCGACCGATCGACTGATGGTACAAACACTGTTTCCATTTCTGACCACTTAATATCACTTTTATTCCCTTTATTTCTTTTCCGGTGCGAATGTGACTATTTGTAGTTGTGTTTTGCCATGCTGCACAAAGAGTTCATTTGATACTATCAATTTTTGATTTGATTGCACTGATCTGATGGTTTTTTTTTTCTCAAAAAAAAAAGAAAATTTTAGATTGTTCGATATTTTTCTGAATATACTTCAAAAAGAATTTTATTCGATTTTAAAACAAGGGTATCTATTCCGGAGATGTTTTCCATAGATTTGGATAATTTTGGTCCCGGACGGTGTAGCTCTTGGGAATTTTCACACCAGAAACGGTATAAATATTAAAATATTTAAATAAATTTTCGTGGAAAATTCGGCAGGATAACTTTTCCGAATGTTGTTACACTACGAGCACAATATGTTTATCTCATACATAACCAGGAGAACTTTGCAATACACAGCGATCGAAAGTTCTTTTTCCATCGGACCACATCCTCCGGTTTAATTTGGCCTCTTCTGAAAATTGATTTACGATATCTCATCGAGAATTTATTTTCGGCACGTGTAAAGTTTTCGCAAGTTTCCAACATTGACCCTCCGGTTATCTTCCTGCGATATATTTTCGGAGGCGGACCTTTTCAGTTGCACGCACGCAATATTCGTTCAGACTTCGCTGCGAAACGGAAAGAGTGGAAGAAAAAAAATGAAGATCGAAATTGTTTCCGATATTCTTCGGGGTGCAATATGGAGGCGATCGTTTCTGTCGGTAGCGATTTAGCCATTACGTTTTGGCGGCGAGCCAACAGCGAGGAATTTTAAATGGATTACGATTACGATTATTGTTTATTTGTAGGTTGCTGGTCGCGCACAAGAGTTATGCATAAATTCATGAAGAAGAAACATTAGAGAACGATAAGCGCACATAGATTACTGTCTGTCATTTCCGCATGGAAAAATATCAAGGATCCACTGGGGATAGATTATCTGCCGCCCAAGAATTGGACGAGGCAAAGTTACAGAGAGGAAGCGACTGCTAAGGCCGACTATTCAATTTCCCAAGGATGCACGTCAAACTGACCGTGTAATGATACCAAGGATAACGCCGCATATAGTCCTGGAATTTCCTAACAATGCCCTGGCTCGCTGTTCCCGATCCCGCTTCCAGCTTTTCTTCCATTCCGAAAGTCTTGTTCGCTTTTAAAGCCCCACCGCGGACAAACAAAATGCGAAAACAAAAAAAGTTCGCCCATTATCCTCGATGCGATTCTTAACGAAAACGCACATTAAGTAATAATCATTTATTTCAGTTATCCTTATTTACAAAATATCGTTTTCTCAGCTTAGTCAATACTGATCTTAAAAATTAAGGAAAACAATCGGCTTTTTAATAACGAAAACTATAAAAATATCTCAAGCAAAAAATATTTACAACATATAAAAATAATAACAATTGTAATAAATTTAATACGGATTAGTTGCTTTGCTATACTTTTAGTTTTTTAGTATTATATGGCTTCAATTGCTTTTTCTTTTCTTAGAGTAAATCGTTTATTCACAAATTCTTAGGTCTTTTTTCTTTTATTCATTAAAATAGAGTTAATTGTGCAAATTTTTTTTTGCAATTTTGTTGTTAAAATATTATTATAATTTATTTTATTAAGATTTGTTCGATTTGGTCTAACAATCTTTAATCTATTTTTTTACTTTATTATAATTTTCAAGTATATTAAACAATTATTCATCTTAACTAAATTTCCATGATTTTACATTGATATTTATATTAATAATGCTCACTTTATCAATTAGATATTTTTAATTTATATTTTGGTAATTTAGATTTTTATTTTTATGCTTTGGTCAGAATTTTTATTCCAATTATATTACTTAAATGAACTTCTTAATTAATCTTTGAACTTATCACATTCCTTAGAATTTTAAAATATTTAAATGACTTTTTAATATTTATATTTAAAAAAATAAAATACAAATTCACAAAAAACTTCTAATTCATATAATTATTATTATTATTTGTTGTTATTGCTAAATGAAATTGTCAGCTTTGTCATAACATTCTCACAGAAAATTAAAATATCGCATTACTTTCGACTTATTACACACAAGAAAAAAAAAACATTAACACATCGAGTCATAGACACTGATTAGTTCCTTTGAAATTCTGTATACCGTACAGGGAAGACTACACAAACGAAAAATATGTGCGTTTCGTAGAGAGCTTATAAATTCGTACAATGGCTATTGTATTATTTTGTGTGTAGCATTTTGTTGCGTAATAATAATTATTGTTGTTGTTGTTGCTTTTCAACAAGAAGAGCGTTCGATGTTTTCAGGTTTTGTTCCCTCTTTTCAAAAAAGACGTCAACGTAAAAATAAAAATGGAGGTTTCGTAAAAAATGGTGATTGTATTTCGCTAGACAAAAATATTTTACATGTATTAAGTACATAATCATTCATCGTGTCTCATCATTCACAGTTGTCTTCTACTTTAACACCCACACAGAAACATCGAAAACATTTATCTAAAATCTCATCTCTCGTACACTCTATAGATTTATGGGTTTACTTTTATTACAGTATTACATTATTGTGTAACAGTTTTACATTTTATTACATACTTAATAACACGAAAGTATTAATTCACCCGAGTATTTGAATGAATTCTTTTAGATGTGTCTGATTTTTCACTTTTATTTTTAGGTTTTTTTTTATTTTAAATTTTAATTATATAAATAGCGCCAGGACTAAAAAGGGGACAAGTATGTACAACGTGAGTATCACGTACCGCATCACAAACTTCTAACATTTATGAAGATGTAAAAATTAGCACCGTGTCTTTAGGCACAAAGTATTTTAAACATTTCTAAACGATTTTCATTTTTATTTGAGAAAAATAGCCTTTGAAATTGTTACTGTTATTTTTTGGTAAGGATGTTAACATGTTGATTTGCCTTTGAAAATTTGAAAAGTTTGAAAGTAAAAAAGTTGAATTAAAATCGTTCAAAAATATTTAAAATAACCTGTACTAATTAGTATAATAATATGTAGTTTAATAATTGTAAACTAGCAGACCGACAATTAGAAACTAGTGGTGGTGAGTCGGCTGCTAGTTAAGTCCACTCAGAGACTCGACCCGTATTCCGAACTTCTTCTGCGGTCGATGTGCTTCATATACGTTTCGGAGTAAATACTTCTAGTCCTGTCGTCGTAGCGCAAACTAGGCCGCCGCACATCGTACGAGTCGAGATCGGATGGCGGGCGGCGACACAAACTGCAGAACGCGCACTGCAACGTGTTCTTGAAAGCCTCGCGGAACTCGCGATTGAAGTACGCGTAAATGAGCGGATTCAGTGTCGAGTTAAAGTACCCGATCCAGAACACCACAGTGACCACAATGTCAGGACAGTAGCAGGTGCTACAAAGCGTCGTGCTAATGTACCAGAGGAAGAAAGGCAGCCAGCACAGGATGAACGTGCCCATTATGATTCCCAAGGTGCGCGCCGCCTTATGTTCCCGCTTCATCTTGATGATGTTGCGCTCTTTGGTTGGCGTGTGATGCAGATCTTGATTGATCTCGTGCACGAGCGTCTTGGAGGACCCACCCGAATTTGAGAGCATATCTCCATTCGTATTGTTCTGATGGAGCAATCTAGCTGCCCCATGCCGATTGAACATTTCCTTCTCCTGCCGATTGGCCTCCCGAAAAATAGCCAGGTATGTGAAGATCATGATCGTGCACGGTATCCAGAAGGATATCGAACTGGAGAACACAGCGTAGAGTTTGTTGACGCGAAACTCGCAAATGTCGGGGTTGGCGTTTCGGAATGCCTGATTCTCGTCCGTCGTGTACCAGCCCATGAAGATCGGCACGAAACTGATGATGGCCGGACTGATCCACGTGTTCAGCAACATTATGGCCACCACTCTTTTCGTCATGCTGATCGGATACTTCAAGGGACGCACGATGGCGTAGTAGCGGTCCACGCTGATGCAGCACAGATGCAGAATGGATGCCGTGGAGAAGTAGACGTCCAGTGAGTTCCACACGTCGCACATGAAGTATCCGAAGAGCCAGCGGTCGAAAATCTGCACGCTCGCGTTGAATGTCATCGCGAACATCGCCACGAGCATATCGGCGAGGGCCAGCGAGACGACGAAGTAATTGGTGATGACTCGCAGTTTTCGGTGTCGCATAACGGACACGATGACCAGTAAATTGCCGAAAATGGCCGCGATTATGATGCAGCCCATGAGGGTCGCTCGCACGAACAACAGCAAAAAGCCGGACCATTCTTGTTCGGCATCGCTCAGCGGCCCTGCACTCGTCCCAGTCGTGTTTGGAAGGCTGAGCGTGCTGTTGACGTTAATGATGTCGTTATCCATAACGTTTTCAGCCCTCAGTTTGCCACTGCGCTCGCTCTCTCTCTCTTGCTCTCGCTTGCCCTCACTGTTCGCTTGCACGAGCTGACATTGTTTCCATGCTCCCTTCGGCCATCTGCAACATAAATAAAGCACACGCTTTTTTAGCTTAGCTCTGCACGTCGCACGTGAAAATTCTTTATGACGTTTCTTTTTTGCGGTTGTTTATATGTAAAAACGGTTTTGCGAAAAAGCTTTGTATATGATATGCATTCAAAGTGATGTGAAGGCGCCGGTCATAATAGCTTTTTTCGAATAATTAATCTATTAACAATTTTTGTTCTTAAACATATAACATAACAGTCAAATTTCTTTTCTAATTAAAAAAATTAAAAGCAAAAATTAAGCTTTTTGTAATAATTTTAGTCGAGACTGCTAATGGTAACCATATGTGAAGGCGCCATGCAGAAAATCCATTTTAAATGCACGCAAAAAATAAAAAAATGAATTGAAGTGGCTTTAAAGGAATTAAAAGCAAACACCGATATCGTTTCAAGTTTCTTTTTTTATTTAGCTCTTAGTTCTCTTAGGCTTTCGCGTTTGCAGAATGATAAAAGTCATATAGCGATGGTATAGGCAAAGAGAACCCACTTGGAATTTTACGGCTTCTTGAGTACTCGGCAAGCCAACATGAAAACTTAAAAAGTAAACGATAGAATTTCCAAACACGATCTCCGTTCGTGTTCGGCTGCGGCTTCTGGCTTCTTCATCGTGGCCCAATGAATCTTTACGACGCCAATTTATTTAGTGGTGCCTAGGTAAACATTGTAACTGAACCCCGAAACGTGTCTAGAAATAACTATGTGCCGATGCCAAAAATACGCAGCGCAAAAAGCGATTAATTTATTGGATCCCACATGAGACACAAAAATCCACTACTGGAATAAATCCAAAGTGTCCACGAAAATTTTCTTCGATTTTATTTATAACCAGAATACGCGCACGGAAAAAAATGCGCTCGCAAACCGCAAATAAGTGGCTAACCTTAAAACACTTTTCTTGCGCTGCTCCTATTATTTATTCTTATTCGGCATTAAATTTATGGCCATTTTCAGTGCTTTTAAGTAGCTGTACTATAAAAAAATACATTTAAAATATTTATTTTTAGGGATGATTTAATTAAATATTTATCGTGTTTATTTAAATTTCGATTTTCTGAAAAAAAAAAAAATTTTAATTTAAATTTAGTGTTAGTAAAGATAAATTAAGCAAAATCACAAAGCAGCCTAAATTTGTGTTGTGCTGTTTTCTTGAACCATTTCAGTTGGGCGAATTGGGTTATGGTCGAGGAGCGTGATGGCAATTTATCTCTTTGCCATGTGGTCACATAAATTATTCCAATCGGTTTAATTTGCACTTGATTTAATATCTAGTCCCGCTTCATGCCGGTTGCAAAAATTCTTTAAATAAACCAGCAAACGTTTGTAATAATAACTTTACTGGTAGCGTTTTCCCACTTAGGATTACAACATTTTAATTTTTTTAATACTTCATAAATTTGTGATTGAGCCAAACTATAATTTCATACAAATACAAATAGAATAGAATCAAGTTTGTTTGGATCCCGTATGCTTAGTTTGGTTTAAAGGGTAGTTAATAGCATTAGGGCTTAGAGCAATATTTGCTATTTATAGAATAAACAGTGCTAGAAAGTAAATAACTTGTAAATGTAGTTTAACAATTTTAAATTTCGCTCATAGTTTTCAATATACTATCTTTTAAGATATAATTTATTCATTTTCGTATTTTCCTGAATTATAATTTACATGCAATTAGTGGGATGTTACATAATTTATAAATATTTTGTTGTTATTTCTGTTGGAAGCGCACCAAAAGTTTTGGTTTAAAATAAACATTAAAATAAATTTTACGGCTATTTTTGAAATTTATAAATCTACACTAATTTTTCTTTATTTATTTTTTTTTTTCTATTAATTGTTTAGTATTTATTTAAAAAACCAAACAAAATGTTAACTAAGTTAATAAATTATGACATTGTTTGTAGCAATTAAAAAGGATATTCATTATTTAAACATAGATTTTTATTTATTTATTTTTATATTATTTTTTATTATATAAAAAAAGAAACAAAATGAAGATAGCCGAGAAGCAGAGCAAGTAATATGCAGATTTCCAAGCGATATCTTTCTATTGTATAAATTCCCTCGTCGCATCCTCTTTTACTTCACGACTATATCTATTCTTAAATCTAATTTCCATCAGACATATCATCCGTGGCACGTATCTCGTATCTGGAATTCCACGATTCAAATATCACTTCTGCTGCCATTTCTGAATTTCAATGACTACCTAATATATCGTCCAGACGATATAATCAATCCACTTAAAAATGCTATATATTTGTTAATCTTCTAGTGCCGAAAAACAGACTTACATTTCTGCATTTCGGTTTTAGAACAGCAGAGGAAAAATATTTAATAATTACTAAAATTTCTGTTAGTAAAATTAATTAATTAATTATACAAATATATGATATATAATGCATATAGTAGCAAATATGTAGATATTGGCCTAAGTGCGCTACACTTTGCAATTAAATTGCAATATGCAAATGAAACGTCGGCGGCACATTCAAAGAACTTACTAGCCCGTTCTGTCTTTTGATTGTTCGCTTTGCGGTCGTGGATGCGGCATTTGCGGTTATATCGCCCACTCCTCTTCTTCCAATTCCGTCTCACTTTATATCTTTCGCAAATGCGTTTATCCTTCATAAAACGCAATATCCTGCAATCTTTTGTTCATGTGTGTCCGGATGTCCCGTTTTTTCATTCGTTTCAGTTTTTTTCTCTTCGCATTTAAATTCAAATTTAAAAATATTCTTTGCTTATTTATTTACAAATAATGAACTTGGTAATCTAAATATACTCAATGCAACTTTTTTCTTCAAAAATTTTCTTAATTGCATTTTATCCATGATAGTGATGGCATTTTTTCAAGATGATGACATTTCTAGTTATTTTGGCAGACTATAACTTAAAACTTTTTTGAGAAATTATTTTGATATTTTAAAAATTGTAAACGGTAAATACAATGAATCAATATTAATAATTTTTGCTCAAATTGTAATGGAACCGTGTTAAAAAGTAATAAAATTTTTGAATCTACAAAATTCCCTTTACTTAAAAAGTTTATTTTTTTTTTTATAATTAGGAAAATCATCATTTTTTCAAATAGAAGTATACTTTTCTATTGATACAAAAAAGAGAAAAAATAATAATATAAAAGTAATAAAAGCCATGTTTCTTAGTTAAGTTTAAAAGTTTTCGAACAATTTAATCAGAAATAATTTCAATGTATAGCTGATACCGGAATTGGAATTATACGCCTTCCTGTCAGTATATACCAAATCCATAAAAATCAATTTTATTTGAAGGAAAAATCATTTGTTTAAAAACCATTAGGTTAAGGTATATAAATTGCTTATAACTTTATTATAATTTTTTGTCGTTTATCGATTAGAATAAATAAAAAAGTATATTTCCATTTGAAGAAATTAAGCATTCGCTATTTCAATTTCTTAATTAAAAAAAAACATATTTTAAATATTATTTTGAGAATTTAGTAATTTTGATAATTGTCGGTAGTGTTGCACAACTAACTCTAAAATTAAAAGTTTTATTTTAAGTCTGGATAAAATATACAAAATATTTCTAAAAATTTCAAATTTTTCCATATTTATCAATCACCCTGTATTTAAGAAAAAATTAATAACGCATTCAAAAAACCAATATAAAATTTGCTGGAAACTACAAAAATGCAATTTCAAAAATTACATTTCACCCGGCATATAAAACATAGAGTTCCCAATTCCCAGTTCGCAGGCAGACAGACCGAGCAAGGGAAATTACTATCTGGAAGCAAATCGTCACCGTAAACATAAACTGTCCATATAATACCCATATTCGTAGTGTATACAAGTTTGTAGATTGGTAAAGTTACATGCATATTATGCAGATAAGTAAATAGCGCATACACGTACATAACATTATTTCAATACATGCACATGTGTTCATGTTCTATATGTATGTACACAACACACGGGTATTTATGAAAATAGAATAGCAAAGATCGAGATTATGCACGGAACATGAAGCATTCGTGATACATAGAGAATTTTCAATCTGCACGTGAAAAGTATATCCTCCGAATATATATGAACACCATACACATTGACGCGTGCTCACTGCTCACAGATACAGATAAACGTATACAGAGAGAGGATCGACGAGTGCATAGTATAGAGATGATATTGCATTGGCGACGACGGGTGGCGGCAACTAAAGCCAAAGCCGCCGACTGAATATCCGTTCTGCACCCACACCTTCTCCCTTCCCATTCGCCATATCAATTCGGTGTAATCTCGTTGGCGGTTTTTTGTCCTTTCACGCTAGCTTTTAAAGTCAGGGCGACTTTGCTGTGTTTCCACTTTTTTTTTATATAATCAATCTTTTCATTTGTTTATTTGCTTTTGATTTTTTTTTCGGTCTCAAAGGATTACTACATTTTTTAATCTGTTGTTTGATTATTTTTTAAAAACACATGTATTTAATTAATTACTTAATTCCATTAATTTAATTGAATACATTGATTCAATTAATTAATAAATTGATTGAATTGAGAGTGATTAAGTGAAAATAGTGTGTTGGGTTGCCCAATGAAAATAGATCTGGCCATTTTTTCGCCGTCAAATTAAGCCGCCGTTTAATCGGCACAAGAACGATAAATAAGGTTTATTGACTTTTTTTGCGGTCGCAAGCAGTCTGTGTATGCGTTTTTTTATGTTACTGTGTAGGTGTGTGGGTGTTTATGTGTGTGCAAATGAGTGTGTGCGAATATGGGCCGTGTAAATCATCTTAATCCACTTTTGCGGTGCTCGCGTGGGGGTCGATGCGCATGCAAAACCTCCAAAAATCCCCCAAAGCTTCCTTTGATGAATATGTGGAGCCTTAACCGAAGCTCTTATTCCATCGGCTTGTTTAAGTTATTTTCTTTTTGCTTTACTTTTTAGTTTTTTCCCTATTTATTTTATCTTTCTGTATTATGCTTTAGCATAAGTGAAAATATTTCTGTTTTCATTAAATAATAAAATAGTATTTTAATTTTAATAAAACTAAATGAAAAAGTAAATTAAATTTTCCAATTTTTAATTCCATTTGTTGAAACCACTTTTTGCACAACGTAAGAAGTATACAATTTATGTGGAGTATCGACTCCAAGTGCGAATTGTGTAAAATAATAATGCAGTGGCTTGATAAAGAAGAAACACTTGGCACGTTTTACAGTAATAAACCCCAAACTAATATTCTTGGCCTTGTATCCTTTGATTCAGTGGCCTTAACATGCTACACAGTATTAGCAACTGCTATTTCCAATCCCTCCCCCATCTTTCCTTTTCTTACACTCTATGTATACACTTCGTGCAAATTCCGAGTGGTGCTTTTTAAGTATAATGTTCGAGTGTGCCACTGCACGCAACTTACCAATTAAAAATACATAATTCTTTTTAAAATTAAGTCGTTAGGTGCTAAGCCTACGACAGAAATAAATTTTAATTATTATTAGATTTATTAGAACGTAAACTAAATGCAATTGCTTTTTCAACCAAAAGTTAGATGAATAAATTTATTTTTTTGTTGTTGCAAATTTAATCTTCTTTAAAAATATATGATAATTTATAAATAATTTCAGATTATTATAGTTTAAAAAAGAATTGATGTATTTTGCCCTTATAAGCCGATGTGAAGGCGCCGGACAATTTTCGTAAAATCGCAATTTTAATGATTTTAAAAGCTTAATTTTTTACTAATTACCTTGAAATTGATTAAATATTGTTACTTTTTATAAAATTTTATTATATTTTTAATGTTAATTAAAGTTTCAAGCAAAACAAATTTATTGGCGCTCTAAAAATTAATTAAAACGAAATGAATAAAAATTCGTTTTATTTAAATTTTAATTTTGATATTATATAACTTTATAAAGTAGAGAATTCCTGCAATAAACTTATAAATGAAGGAAAGGAGATTACAGCAAAAAGCAGAATTTTTAGATGCCATTTTGCTGTCACTAGCACCTGCCTCTTGCTTAGTCAGATTATTGTAATCCGGCAACCTGAGGTCAGCAATTTAACGCCAGTCCTAAAGCCGTGAAATTTGCAAACATAATAATAAAACCACTCTCATAACGTATGCAAACCCTTCTATTTTTTATTATTATTTTTTTACTTTAAACGAAAATTTAATTATTTAACACTTAATATTTTAAATAAATAAATAAATAAGTATTATTATTAATTTATTTCATCAAGTAAAATTTTCTTAATTTTTATATAAAAAAGGAGTTTTAATTTTTTGCAATAACACTACTTTATGTATCATAGTGAAACCTAATGATGTCGAAATTCCCTATATAACACTTTTTTACCAAAGGTCTGGCTAATAATCAATGACATGGACAGGGATTTAAGGCTTAGGCGCCACAAGCATCTGACCTATTTTCCTGTCTGTCAATGATAAGAAATGACATTAATCCTGTTTTCCTGCTCTTTTTACCTTTTTTTTTCCACTTTCATCTTCTTTTTTCCCATTTGGAAAAATCCCGCAACAGAGCTGTTCTTTGTGCGACGCTTGCTTTGCATATGGAACAATAACAAACAGCAAGTAGAACTTCGATATAGCGACGGGAATATTTGAAATGCAGAAAAGTTAGTGGTAAAGTCGTATATAGAAGTGTCAAAATACGAATGGCGATAGAAAATGCCAAAGTTTACATAAAAACACACAGCGAAGAACCGAGTGAATGTGTGTACATAGGTACGTATAGAACGGAGGTATATAAAAGAAAACTGGAGCGATGTTTGCACTGTTTAAATTCCTCGGCGAGACGTTATAAATCCCACGGGACTTTATTTGGCATCATCCTTATAAGAATAGTTCAGAGGAACTGTGACTTCCGCACTGTGTGTGTTTTTTTGCTGCATGGTCAACATTGCATAATCGAGGGAAAACACTCCGGGGAGAAATGACGAAAGCGGAAAAAACAGGCAAATACATAAAACATCGTTTGTACACGGTTTTTCTCCTCTCCCGAAGCTAAACCATTTTACGATTGAAATTTTATATTGTTGAAACATAAATCCGATACATTTTTATTAAATATATTTTCCTGTTTTCTTACAACCTTAAATTGGCTACAAAGAAAATAAGCAAAAATTGTTTATTTTTATGAATTTTCACGAAATTATGGAACAATAATAATTTAAAATTGATGCTTTTAGTTCAAAGGGCACGCAAAATTCAATAAGAAACACTATAAGAAATTGAATTGAATTGACGAAGCGCTAAGCTTGCGAAGGATACAATAGTTCAGAAAGTTTAGTTTGTAGTGAGCAGTTTGTATTAAGAAGTTTAGATACTTTAATGAAAATTTTCCTTATTTTATGAAAGTTTAGTTAAAAATGTTGAATTTAAATAATTAAATGTTTTCAACTTACAAGAAATTCATTGAATGGATGCGCATTGTGATGAATTCAGGATTTAATTGCAAATTGCATAGAACTATGCTAGCTTTAGTAAATCGAAGCAAAATTTGTATTTTTTTCTTTATAGACTGGTGCTAATGAGTAACTTCGAGCAATGGAAGCGCAAATAACCTCATCAACTTCAATTTAACAAAAGAACTGGAACACTTTTTAAATAGGAATTTCAAGTTCTCTGTTTACAATTACATTGTTTTAGGATAATAGTTTTCCGTAGTATTTTTTTACTACGTAGTAGATTCATGCACTTTTTTTGTTTACTCTTCTTTAAATTTTTTTATTAGGCGCAAAGTTATCACTTTTATAAAGTAAAATATAACGTTGGTAGTATTATAAATTGACGAAAGCATTTCAAAGTTTAAAAGCGATATTTTAGACGCATAATTAAATTTTTGAAAACAAAGTATGCAAAACAAGAGCGAATTTATCCGAGGGAAATTGAATTAATTAGCTGTTGTGTGTTGCAAGTTGTCAGTTTCGAGTGCGTGGCGGTAATTAAAAATTCATTGGCTCTTTGTGTGAGTGTTTGTGTTCTGAAAGTGTTTCGAACAAATGTGTCGGAGGCGGCGAGGTCTGAGCGAAAGAAAAGAGGCCAAGTTGTAATTGCGCGCACCGTGTAATGGACGTTTTGCATAATTAGATTTGCGTCGGATTGAAAATGGGTACGCATTATCATAATTTCGATTAGGCCAACAACGCGTCGAGAGAGTGAACTGACTGAGTGGATGGATGCGCTGCGAAATAGAAATTTGAGGGAGGGCAGGGCGATGAGCGACGAATTTGTTTGCTCGTTTCTTCGTTCCACGATGTTACAGTAAATAAATAAGGACGATTAAAGGTGGAAACGGGAAATTGCCGTTTGTGCGTGTGGTGTTAATTTATTTTCCTTAATTAAGCCAAATATATAGTGTCGGGGCTTCCAATAATCCGCTGCGGCGCTTTTAATTAAAACTTTCGACTCGGGGGCACAAGAAATTCATTCCCCTCTCGAATAAACAAGAAACCGTACAAACAACAGTGCGCTCGCTAAATAACGCAATTTTTCTTGTACTCCATTACATTGCTTGCGACAAACAACAGAAAGCAATCATCGGAACTTTTGTTGCAATATAACCAACCGTTGCGAAAGCAATGATCGACAAAAAGTTTATTTTTAGTTCGAATAAGAATAAAGCAAAGTTCGAAAACTAAAATTGCATTCCTATGTTTGCAATTTTTACTCAATTTTTTTATTTTTGCTGTTTGTTTTGCATAAAATTAAAATAAAAAGCAATTTAATAGAATGTTTAATGTAGTACCTAGCTGAAACCGCCACTGTATAATCGATGCAATTTCCATTCGATCATCTCTTTAAATATCCGATCAAAGTTGTTTTCCCGCAAGAAATGAACCATACTTTTACTTTTACAACCCTTAATGAGAATGTTATTAATACGCGGCCAAAATCGGATCATCGAATGCCTTAATCTAGCGATCTCTGCATACTTTGACTGGAGCGAAAGCGACAAAGCGTTCGCTTTGAAGATCGTCTTTGACCCAATTAGTTTTGCTTCTTTTGAGCGTGCGTAAAAATGACTTCCTGACTATCGTCGTGTAGATCGAAGTAATGACTTTTTGCAATTGATTGCATTGTACTTAAAGGGCTTTTAATTAAGAGATTAAGGGATTGTAAAATGGAGGACAGCCGTAAATTTTGCCCCGGCACGTTTTCCGCTCTCCATTTTCCTTCTCTTGATGGGGGCCGTTTTTTTTTCCTCTAACTTTCCGGACAAGAGCTCATTAAAATGGTGCATTCTTGCTTGCCAGTTATTTTTAATTGCTGCGCTCATTTTAGGAAAATTCATTCGGGGTTTTATCATTAAGGATTTTACTTTAAATTTTATATTTGTTTATGCAAAGTTTATGGCTCGCTTTATGCGTATCTCTTATTTGCTTGTTTCTCACTTAAATTACTTTAATGCAAAAAACTATTTTAGTATTAAAAAGATTTTTCACGAGTAGGAGAAAATCTAGAAAATTTTTGTTTTAGAAAATAATAATTAATTGTAATAGTTATTTTTTAAATTTACTTACAATTTCTCTTATAAAAAAGTATAAAAAAATCTAAACAAAGCCATAAAAACAATATATTTAAATTTAAAACTATATTTTTTCACTGATTAATTTCACAACATACTTTCAAAAAAAATATATTTTTCCGTTGTGTGAAAATATTAATTTCTGCTACTAAACAAAAAAATAAATAATCAATGAAAAGTCTGTTGTGAAATAAATCATTAAAAAATATATTTTTGACAATAGTTTCAAATTTAATTTTAATTTCAATTGAAATGTTGAAAACAAATATTAATTTTTGTTACGAAAACAAAAAATATGTGTTTAATTGAAAGTCTGTTGAGGAATCAATTATTAAAAAATGTATTATTCTATTTGTTACGGCAAAAATTTTATGGCCCCTAAAAAAATTGTAATTTAACTAAATTGAAAGCCTGTCGAGATGTTAATCATTAAAAAAATATATTTTTGGCAATATAGTTTTAAATTTGAATTTCAATTAAAATCTGGAAAACAATTATTAATTTTTGTCACTTTAATTGTTTTAAAAAGAAAAAATTAATTGTCTATTTTGAAATCAATCATTAAAATTTATATTATTTACCTAGCTTTAAATTCAATTTTAAAAATATTGTCAAAACAGCATATTTTAGTTTATAGGTGTATTATAGTTAAAAATTTAATTTTTAAAATATGATCAAAAGAAGCCCATAAAAAAGCAATAAAAAAAAATTGAAAGTCTTTGGTGAAATTAATCATTAAAGAAACAACATCCACTTAAACATTTCATTAATCCGCAGCCACACGTATGCAAATACCTACTACATAACGAATAGAAAATAGTAAATATATGCAAATCATCCCTTTCGAACAAGTAATCCACTTACAAGAGTTTAAACTTACCATTTGAACGTAATATATGTATTTAGTGTGGCGGAGTGGCGCCCTACTCGGCTCAATGTATACGTATAATAGCAAGACAAGGTGTAGGTAGATATAGTATAGAGAGGGCGCGAATAAAGGGGTTGACGATAAAGAGATCTATTTATTTTAGGTATTTTCGGAGGCAAATTTACCGACGGTTCATGAATGCCAGCCACCATATGGGGACCCAAAGTAATCGATACACATTCAGCACATTATATCGTGCGGCAGTAATTACGGATATTGCAATAAATATGTATGTATAGCGCATACTATAACGCATAGCGAATTTTCCGAATTTATTCAAATTTGCGGCACGCTAAACGCAATATGCATAGAAAATACAAACGGATGCGAAGAGCAGGAAACGGTCACCGCCGAATTAATTAATTCAATTACGCGGATTATGTTCATCATATATTGCCGCCGCCGCCACGCATATTGCGAACATATGTAATGTATACGTCACTCATTCGAGAAAAGGAAAAATAATAATAATTTCCCGAATGTATGTATAAATGGCAATCGATCCGATGCTGAGCGGTTAAATCTTTATCCATCTCTGTCACGCAATGAGAGAGCGCTCTCGAGAGTAATTCGAGTCCATCCATCAGGAAATTATAGTGTTACATACCTGTAACTGCGCCTCTGATTTATTTCTTCTGCTTTTTGCATTCGGCCGCTAATAAATTACCCATTTTGCCGCGCGCTTCACTGCCAAAAACTAAAGAGCCCCAGCGTCCGTAAGCGAACGAACAAAATAGCTTTCGCTAAATACTTTTAAACCGCTCTATGCGATGCGATTGTAACTAGAATACGGGATTTCTATATGAGAATCAGCAAGTTGCTTCTTCGAGCAAGAATTTAAGCGAGTGAATGTAATTAATTAGTCGCTATGACGGAAAGTTTTATTTAGCCTTTCAATCCTTTCAGTTTGAGCGCGTCAAACTCGCAGCAAAACTCACAAAACTCACAGAAAATGTCTCGCAGTCTTTGGAATTTGTTTGTTTAGTTTTACAGGCGAATTTGAATAGCGTCTTTCCACGCTAAGGGGATAAATGCGTTACATTTACTGCATTATTTTCCCATTTGGGGCGTATAGCAGTATAGTATATTGCTTGCCCGAAAGTCGAAACAAATGAACATCATGCAGACTGCCGGCATCGTCAGCCAATTATTATGCAGTTCTGCCTTTATTGTGCTTAATGTTTCTTTAAAGTGTACTTGACAATATTCTTTGTGCCGCGGCTTTTTCTCTACTTTCATTGCCTAATTGTACAAAGAGAGCTTTTCGGTGGAAAGCTTCAAGTGAATTTTATTTATATAAATTGCTGAGGAGCAATATGCTTACTTTGAAGTCCTTTTAGATCCTTAGACCTGCAACAAAAAATCAAATATTTAAATTTACTTTAAAACATTTTATTTTTTTATTTTACATGTATCAAAATATAAAAACTATATTTGAAAACCGAAAAAAAAATATTCGAGAGATAAAAACTAATAAAAAAAAAAAAATCGGATATAGCAATTGTTATAAGACGGAAGGGTAGTCCCAGATGTAAAAACAGTAGAAAAGTGTTTTTCGCTACTTGTCACTTTGGAAAACCGTTGGCAAACAAGGAAACATGCATCGTCGCCATAAACAATTCGCCAAGGGGTTGTTCTTCATTCGTGTGCGGCACACACGCATCCGCCGCTCTCCTCGACGCCCGGCCCGGCCCGTAAACCTAATCATTCTTCTGGGGATTCCCCACGATTATTTGTTTACCTATATAAAAGCGAACAAATTCCCGAAATCCCGCTTCGCATCATAATCCCGATTGCCGACAACATTTTCAAAGTACTAAACGATTTTTCAAAACATTAACGAACATAGATGAACGAACAAATAAAAAAAAAAAACGAAAAAAAAAAAACGAAAGGTCTACCATTTAGAAAAAACGCAATTAATTATCTTCCGCTTCCGTTGTTCTATATTTATAAACGTATATAGCATTCAGTGTGCCTGCCTGCCATTTTGGCCTGCGCCGATAAAAAGCGTCGATACGCATTAATTATTATTAAGGGGTTAATAAGTGAGAAAGAGACATGGGGCGCTCTTATTTGCAATCAATAATATCGCCGCAGGAAATTTACAATGCGAGATGGTCGTGAATAATGAAGGGCTGCCGCCCCCGGAGGTCAACCGAAACTCCAACGCTTTCACACGTTTCGCTATCTATTTTTCAGCAAAGGAGCGCACTCCGAGCACAAACAAACATTTGTTTGCCCTTGTTCAACACTTTTTCATCTATTTGGGGATATACTTTAAAGTTTTCTTTCGATTGCACTCGCAATACATCAATAGGTGCAGTGTATTTATCTTGTTGATTATGTTTGCTATTGTATTATTAGTGTAATGGACTTTTCTTATTATTAACACATTTAATGGGAAAAGTGGGAAAAATCATAAATTATTAAAGTGGATAAATTGTTTTGAAAGTTTATGTTTTTCTTTTTTGCTTTTAGTAAAGAACTGGAAAAAAATGTTTATAATTAGTTTTGATTTATTGCTAAAACTGTAGTCTTTTTTTAGCAGAAAAACCAATAAAAAAAGGGAAAATAAATATTCAATTTTTTTATGGTTTACTTTTTTTCTTAATATATTACATTTTTAAGTAGTTGTTTAGGCAAAAAACAGCATAACTTAAGAGGAATAGCTTCTTGAAAGTGTTTAATATGTTTTTCAACTGATTTTACAAAATTTCGCTTTTAAAATTATTAAACAAAATTAAACAAAACATTTTTTACATAATTTGTTTTTATCTTAATATTTTTAATCATTGAAGAAAAAAATTTAATTAAAAATACTTGGCAAATGAGCAATTCCTTTGAGAATTCAACTTAAAAAGCGGTTTTTTCGGCAAAAAATAAACCGGCAGATTTTCGACCACAATTTACAACTGCATATTATACGGGGACAATTGATTTTACCTTGACATATTAAATAGAAAACACTAATGGTGTATAAATACGCACGCTTTATAATCTATTTATAGATGCGGATTAATCACTCGATATCGCTATCAGAAAACAACGACGCTTTCGTGCATTGATTATAAGTAGCTAATAATTAAAGTTCCTTTGCATACATTACGATTTTATCTGTACACACACTCACAAATAGAGAAACATAGAGAAGTGCATCATTAATCTGATATTGTTGCTGTTGTGTAATTTAAATTTTACATGAAATAATTAGAAAACGTAATGGCTTTTGGATGTACGAGCTGGTAAGTACTCACTTATTATTTTGTTTTTAGTCACCCTAATTACTTTCTATGTATTTTATATTATTGGTTTGCAAACAAATAAGTTAAGTATTAAAGTTTTCAAAATTGGGTAAATTTATTTGTGCAATTTGTGTTTGGTAATTGAAATGA
>JASKGO010004891.1:0-12378 GCA_030556065.1 Holobus sp. GC000080
GCCTCCACGATACAGTGCAGTGTTAATGGGCAAGGGGGCTGAAACGAAGTGAGGGGAACGAGTCGCAAAACTTCCCATAAGGTTGCGCGTCTTAATATACTTATTAGTCAATGGTTATATTTTTATTTTGTAGATTCTGTTATAGTTTGTCAAATAACTTTAGAATTCCTGCATTGGTCTTGATTACCATGGTTTCTATAGGCTGTGCATTTCTCTGTTATTGTTTAGTTCAAGTAATCTAATTTTAATTAATTAATTTTTAAATTATTCAAATAAAATATATAATACTTTTAGAAGTTTACTGTAATGAATTCTATTATATTGATCACCTCTTATGCATTACTTATGCAAAACGAACTAATAAAAATAATTTAAAAAGTTGTATTATTGACAAATATACATAGCTCAAAAATAATTGGTAAACTGGAAAAAATCCGATTTCAAATGACCGAAAATAAAACATATTTTTATTATTTAACTATCATATCATATGAAAAAACTTTATTTAGAGCAATTTTTTGAATTCATTGGCCAACTTTTTCCGAATTTAATTTAAAATTACTAGCAGAAATATTTTTGCTTTACTTTAGATTTTTTTTTATTCAAGAATAAGAATTATTAGTAATACACAAATACTACATTAAAAATATTTTTATAAAACATGTAAAACATGAATTATTTTAATGATTTGTTTGTATTGTTTTTCTCCAATTAATCTCCAAATGTAGTCACTCATCAAATTCTCATTGTATTGTTTAATTTTTACTATTAAATTATATGATGTATTGTCCTTTATCAAAATCCAATAGAAAATATTATTGATATCTTTCTGGTTTTCCGGAATTATTTTTTTAATGCGAGCTACTCTCTCTTATAGCGTTTGTACAAGAAGTGCCTCATTTATGACTACTTTTCGTAAAAGACTCCCCTTACATTTTTAAAATTTTCACTCTTATTTTATAAAGCATATTGTTCTTTAACTAAATTAAAAATTAAATAATTAAATCCTAATTTGACTATTTATGTTTTCCGAAAATAATTTTTAAGTGTTTGGTATCCACTCCTATTATAGATTGTAGATTGTGGGCTGGGGAGGTGGCATTCACCAAGGTGAATGTTGTAGTAATTAGGCCTCCAAGTTGGGCTCATTTTACTCCTCTACGTGGTGATGGGGATGCCTACCCATTCACCATCCCATATCTTGCCGGCCGTGGGATTCGAACCCATGACTTCCGGTTTAGTAACCGGAGATCGAACCACTGAGCCACAGTCCCGGTCAATCCACTCCTATAGTGTTTAGTTAACATTTATCGATGTGAAAGAGGCAATTTAAAAGCTAAGAATGGATATATTAGTACCTTTGATACCTACCATCGTAATACAAGCTTCAAACCAGAAAGTCAAATAACATTTTTTGGTAGACCAGTGTTTTTATTTGGTACAAATAATTTATTAATTTAAAATCAAATATTACAATAATTTGCATCTTTTAAATGGCATTTAGCTTCCTTAAATAATTTTAAATATGGAAAATTAAATAAATTACTATTAACATATCTTGAGTTGCATATTACGAAAAAAATATTTACATTGAAAATTTAAGTATACTGCATTAAATTATGATAGAAAGACATATTGTTATAAATATTCTCGTTGGTTTTACATATAGTAGATTATAATATTCGTTGATGATGCTTAATTGCTTATGGTTATGTCGCCGTCAACCCAGCGACAAACCGATAATCATAATTCGGTTGTTTCCATTTTTCTCGGAGGTAGAATCGGAGGTAACGTTTGGTAAACGTTTTGCGCCCTTATTAATGTTGGCTCCAAATTTTCCCCAGCACTTATCACATTTTCATCTAAGGAATCATGTTCTGACCCTTGACTATAGAAGAAAATTAAATTTTACGAATCTTAGATTTCAATATTCAATTTTTGAATTTTATAAATACCTCAAATCATCGGAATTTTTATACCATTCGTTTTCGTACGCTTTCAACCATATGGGATTGCTGCCTTCCATGCTGTGCTTGTTTGTATTTGGCACTCGCCCATTTATAATACTTAAACCTCTTCCATCAATTTCAGAATCAGTTCCTCCTGAAAACAAATAATTTATATTTTCTAATTAAAAAAAATTATGTTTCAAATCACCGTAAGCAGTAGCTGTAGCAGCTTTCAGTTTCCTTTGATAAGTATGACGTTGGTTTATACATAAAGTAAGACACAGAAGTAATAACAAGAACAGGAACAAAGAACTTGCCGTTAACCAAAATGTGGTGCCTGCTTTTTGAACCACGCTCAAAGCTAAGGTACCTCCCGGTTGAGTGTCCAAAACATTAAATTCCTTTATAAAACAAAATTCATAAATTTTATGGTGATTTTTCACAGAGCTAATAAGAATTGTATTAAATTCTTAGTTCTTACCTTAAAAAGATTATCCAATTTTTCCGTATTTTGATCCACTAACTTTAAAACTTTAGCAACATCCAAAATTGAATGATCCTTGCGGTTCACTAAATGCAAATACAAATCTGTTCTTGTCTTATCAACCGATCCATCTTGATTTGCATGAACTCTAAATTCGTCCACATTTACGATAGCTCCTGTTACATTTCCTAGTATTCTAAAAAAATAATTTTTATTTCAATCAAAATAAAAAATAAAATAAAAATTTACTCTCGGAATGCTTCGATTCGATTCCTTAATTCCACAGGTTGTTGCCTAAGAACAAAGCGTACTCTTTGATCTTCTCGAAGCAAGTAAATGAAGACCCTAGCTTGATCTTGCAAACCTCCCGTATCATTGGCCAAAACCATGAAATCGAAATATCCTTTCATTCCTTGTTGCGGATCGAAATTAAGTTGAACTGATCCTGTGTCTTTCTCCACGATGAACGGTGCTCTTTGGAGATTTTCCAAACCTTCCGTTAAAGTCATTTGAATATTTCCCACTAAATAATAGGAAATTTCAGCATTGGGTCCTTCATCCGGATCTATGGCCTAAAATTCCTAAATAGCAATCCATTCAAACAATTAATTAAAAATGAGTACCTTAATATGCATAAATTTAGTTCCAAAACTGGTTACAGTGCTTACACCTCCCGTGAAAACTTTATGAGTAAATTTGGGATAATTATCATTAACATCCAAAACTTTTACAATGACTTTAAGTAAAGTATCATCAGCCGAATTGAAGAAACTCTGATTTTCCGGCATACTGTGGCAATCTTCAGTGGCTTTAACCATCAAAAGATGTTCGTCTAAACTTTCTCGATCTAATGGTGTTCGCACTGTTAATTCGTGTGATAATCTATCGAGATTGAAGAAATTGTTTTCATTTCCTCCGACGATAAAGTAGCAAATTGGAGAAATGGGACCTTCAAATTCCAATTCATCTCTGTCAACAGTATCGGGTAATCTTCTGATTTCGGAACCTGATTGTTTATTTTCTGAAAAATGAAAATTATAACATATTGAAGAAATTATTGATTAAGATAAAATTATTATTTACCAGTAAAGTTAACATAAAAATCATCAACCATAAACTGCGGTTGATAATCATTGATGTTACTTATGTAAACCGTTAAATCTAAATCTGAACTTAATGATGATGGGACTCCCAAATCAAAAGCTTCAATTCGGATCTATAAAAGAAAATCATAAATTAGCTTCTCTTCATTGAGGTCAGAATAATTTAATTACATCGTAAATCTTTTGCTTAGATCTATTCAACGGAAGTCTTAATTCCAATATTCCGGAAACAGGTTGCAAGTTAAATGTCTTCCAGTGTCCTGCTGGATCTGATTTCAGTCGATATCTAACAGCTCCATTCGATCCAACATCGTCATCTTTAGCCACAATTTGAATTAATGCACTTCCTACTGTTGCATTCTATAAGAAATCATTTAATTTACTTACATTTATTAAGATTATGGAATTGAATATTTTTTCAGATAATAAGTATTAAGTACCTCTGGAACTTTAAGGGTCGAATTGTGCGGAGGACTTAAAAAAATTGGAGCATGGTCGTTATAATCAGTAACGCAAATATGAAGAGTTTCTTTGGTACTTAAGCTTGGAACTCCCATGTCTTGAGCTCTGATCATAAGGCTGTAATTTCCATGGCGCCCTTGCAAAGATCTAACAGTTCTTATTTCAACAATCCATTCGCTAATCTGTTCTAATTGAAAAAGATCCAAATCATTGCCTGATATAATATCCATGATAACTTGACCATTAGCTGTGTCGGGATCATCAGCATCAGTTACTTGGATATTGGAAACCGGTTGACCAATTTCGTGAAATTCTGTAATGCTTGCACAATTTTGCGGAACTATTATCTTCGGAGGATTATCATTGACATCCAAAATTGTAACGCTAGAAATTAATTTTTATTTAAAAAATCATTGATAACTTTAAAATAAAGTAATTACTTAATGTGTTTAAATGCATTGCGACTTTCTCCGTTGTTATAGCCATACTGATAATTGTCCCAAGCCTCTACTACTAACAAATAAGACTTTTTTGCTTCCCTATCTAAAGGTTCAGCAACTTTAAGTATTCCAGAATCAGGATCTACACTAAATTTTCCTTGTGATGAAATGCGGTCTAAAAGATATGTGATTTTTCCGAATTCCCCCGAGTCGGAATCTCTTGCTTCCAAAATTGCAATTCTCTGACCGACAGGCGTATCCTCTGGAACTTTCAGTAATTTCGGTTCTTGCATAAACAACGGATTGTTATCGTTTTCATCTAAAACTTGTATAAAGAGTTCCACTCTGCTTGATCGCTGAGGTACCCCCGAATCTGTGGCTTTTACGGTCAAGTTTAACCAGTCGTAAACTTCATGGTCTATTTTGTTAGCGACCACTAACTGCCCGGAATCTTTATCCAAATAAAGCAATTTCAAAATATCTGAGCGGCCTTCCAATGAATAAACTATCGTTTTGTTCTTATCAGCGTCGTCAGCAATTACATTTCCAATAGTCACCCCATTCTTACTGTTCTCAGCAACAGCGAATTTATAGTACGGTTTTCTGAATTTCGGATTATTGTCGTTAACATCTTCAATCTTTAATATAAGCAGACAACTGGCAATTTGCGGTTCATCGGTTTCAGAGGCAACGTCTTCTACCAACAGCCCCACATTAATTACTTCGATTAATTCCCGATCAATTAATTTGGCAATTTTTAAAATCCCTGAAGATTCGTCCAAATTAAACAAAGATAAGCAATCGAATTCCATATTTTTAACGATTATTCCCAATTCGTTTCTTGCTTCGCAACCGTTGGGATCAATTTTGTAATACAATTGCGCATTGGAATCCAAATCATTTGCAATTAGTTTCGTAACAATATTACCAACCTATTTATTAAAAAAATTAAACAAAATCAATCGAAATTATTTTTACTTACAGGTGTATTTTCACTAATGGTTAAAATACCCGGTTCAGTGAATGTTGGTGGTTTATTGTTAACATCCAAAATTTTTATGACAACAGTTACATTGCTTTGTCTTTGATTTTCACCCGATGCGCCATCAAAGGCCACCACATCCAAGGTATATTTGGTTTTTCTTGGATGTGTTAAATCCGGATCTAATGTTGCCCCTCGAGCAATGGATATTATACCAGTTTCGGCACCAATGGTAAATTTATCAGAGGCACCGCTTTGAATTCTGTATACTACGTGATTGTTTGGTATTGAACCATCAAAATCATGCGCTTTTACCTTTTATGTTAAAAGCAAATTAATTAAATTTAAAAGTAATTAATTGGACTGATATTTTTGTTAAGATAGTTAAATCAAACTTACTTGAAGAATTGAAGTGCCTCCGGGTAAATTTTCCGGAATAGTGGTATTATAAAAGTTCTTCTCAAAAACCGGCGAATGGTCATTGGCATCCAGCAAGTAAACCACAATGGGAACATCAGAATGTAAACTTGGAATACCCCAATCTTTAGCTCGTGCAGTTAAATGTAAGATGCGAACTCCTTCGCTGTTTGGACCTTTGAAAGCTTCAAAATCCAAGGGTTTCTTGGGCAAAACCACACCCGTTTTTTGATTTACAGTAAAATTGTAGTTAATTCCTACAATGGTATATTCGATTTCGCTGTTTTTCGTGCCATTCAAATCGTTATCTCTAGCTTCGATTTTCAAAGGTACTTCAAAAGACATTTCGTTTTCCATTAAACGAACTTCGTATTTATTCTGAACAAATTGTGGTGCATTGTCATTGATGTCTTCGATATTAATGATTAGTTGAACGGAGTTTCTGTTGCCAAATCCCATATCATCTCTGGCTTCCACCGTTAAGAAGTGTCTCGTTACTTGCTCTCTATCCCAATTAGGAACATCCGCAACTTTTACCGTGATTATTCCAGTGGTTGAGTCCAATTTAAGAAGCTCAGCTACACTTCCGGCAATATTAGTATAACGTACGCCTTCGGTGCCAAATTTACCGGAATCTTCATCAAGGGCTTGGACCCATGCAACGGTCGAACCCACTTCGCAGTTTTCCGGAACCCAAACTTCGTAAACGGTTTTCGTAAATTCCGGATAATTATCATTTCTGTCCAAAATGTTTACTGTGACGGGTACTTCCGATTGCATTGGCTTGATTTTAACTATTTCCTTGGCTACTAATGTAAAATTATACGATTTTCTAGTTTCGTAATCTAAAGCTGAAGAATTTTTTACTCTAATGAGAAAGTTTGCTTCGTTTATGGCTTTTGATGGAGTTACATCAAAGATTTCGTTATTGTCTTTAATAAATAATTGAAAAGTTCCATTTATTCCCTACAATTTTTAACAATTCATTAAATCAATTATTGAAATGTTAATTTTTTTATGTAAAAAAATCTTACTTGATCGTAATCAAAGACTTCATTGATCGATTTCCCCAGAAAAGTTAATGGCGTATTAACAGGAGCGTTCTCAGCAACTTGACACAAATATTTACTGCTTCTAAATCTAGGACTTTCGTCATTTACATCGTTAATCATTACTGTTACTTCAGTTACTGAAGTTGGCGGTGGTCGAACTTTACTTCCGACTTCAGTGGCCTTTTAAAAAAAAAAGTTAAAATAATACTTAAAACTTAATTAAAAAACCAAAATACGCACAGTGATTTGTAAAATATAAGAACCCGAAGTTGAAGACTCTCTATCTAGGACACCTGAAGTGAAAACAATACCGGATTGACGTTCAATTCTAAAGAGATCACTTTCGCTTTCGTAAATTCCATTTGATGATAAACTATAGGCTATGGGATTATTAACACCCCGATCGCCATCAACAGCAGTTACTGCAAATTTCGAGAAAACAATTGTAAGATTACACTGGTTAATAAAATTTTAACTTTTTTTGTCACAGGAATACTTATATCAAATTTTTGATATATAGAGGCAATTATTTATGAAGGAAATAAAATTGGCACTACAGGTATCCCCTTGCGATATCATTACTATGATTGCCCTTTAAAAAAAGTTTTGTTTTCCTCAAAAATTAAGCAAGCTGTGGAACAATTATTTCTTTTTTGCTATGTCGAATAGTTTTCTTAAAATTAATTATCAAAATTTATTCTATGCCAAATTATTTTCTTATAATAAAAAAAGTCGTCGATTTTTTCTGGATAATTCTAGAACCAGGACACATACCCGATTTTTGTAAACAGCTAAGAGTAGGGCGTAAAATTCTGCCCATTTTGGCCAATTTAACTGGATTTCTATCTTCAAAACTGTAGAAGTTGCCCATTTACGGGTTGAGAATATTATCTTTATTGCTATGACAAAAAAAAAAACTGTACGTGACTGGAACAGAAGTATATATTTTTTTAATGAAGGTGGCCCAACAAACAAAATAATCATTACAAAGTTCATGTGACAAAAACATTGTTTACCAGTGTTATTTGGAATTAAACTCAAAATTACCTTGCAAAATTGAAGTTCCAACGGGAGCATTTTCGGAAATTCTGGCTACAGGTTGCACCCTAACGAATTCCGGAGGCTGGTCCTCAATATCTTCAACCCTTATCAATAACGCAGCAGTACCTGTATTAATTCTTCCTTGTTTAGCGCGATCCACAGCCAAAATTTTTAACTGGTGAACAGTTTGTCTTTCATAATCCAAACTGCCTGTAATTTTAAATTATTTTTTTTTTAAATTAATTCTTTTTACGACATTTCCATTAAAAATTTTACCTGTTAATCGAACAACCCCTTTTCCACCGACAGTGCTAACAGAAAACTTGGGATCGTCGTCGTCGTTTTCCTGCAAATGGTACACCACTTGCCCATAAGCCCCTTCATCGGCATCTGTTGCTTCCAATTTGGTCAAGATACCGGGGGAAGCGTCTTCCCGTACATTAAGCGATGGTTGATATGGTTTAAATATGGGAACATTATCATTTACATCTTCTACCAGTAGCAGAAGACTTTGTGTTACAAAGTTACCGGCTCCTAAATGACCATCTGTTAGAGTAAGTACCAAAGCGTATTCATCGCGTGTCTGCATAAATTAACCAAAACTAATTAGAACTTTCCTAAATTCCTTTGCGTCGTATCATTAAATAATTTTTTTTTGTTTCAATTTCTTGTAGCGGAAATTACAATTTAAAAAATGAATAAAAGTAATAAAAAAAATTACCTCTCTGTCTAATTCATGATTGAGGAAAACACTGGCTTCAGTAGCGGAAGTGCTTTCCACACGAATCACTTTGCTTCCGGGCGTCTGGCGCACTCCGAACGTCAATTTGTCGCCATCGGGATCAACTCCTCTTAGCTTATAGATTAAAGAACCTAAGTACCATTAAGAAAACAAAAAATTATCATTGCAGTTTAGTACTAAGAGTACGGATGGATAGGACGGGCGAGCGTGTAGCGTAACCGAATTAAAAATAAACGTTTAATTGCGCGCATTAAGTATAAAAGGTCCGTTTCAGACGTTGCTTTACTAGGCAAAAGTAACGTTTCTTTATGTGTTTGCCATCATGTACATTCGCAACTTACCCACTGGTGTATCTGGGCCTTCTTTAAGTCGTAAAACGATTTCCGTCTGGCCGTCAATTAAAAATCTGGGCGCTCTGTTGCTGTTGCATTCGGCGCAAAAAATGCAGCAGAGTAGAAGCGGGACCAGATAGCGTTTGATGCGGACCTTTATTCTGAATGGATCATCCATCGTCGCAATAAATTACCTAATCATCCGTCAATTACATTTTGCTATGCTTTCGCCTGAAAATAAAAGTGCGCAAATTAGTTACAGTCCAACTCGGAGGTTTTTGTCATTTACACCGTGCCACATTAACACACAAGAGAGAAATTTTCGTTTGCGAGCAATTGCTGAAGTGTTATTGTCGTTCGCAGTTTGTTGCATTTTTGGGTCACCAATAATCACCATTTCTTATTATGCGCTTTGATTTTTCTCCGCGACCACAGGATTTTTAGCTCGTTAACGAACTCGCTTTTTTTTTCTTCTTTTTTACTTGTTAGTATCGGCTTTTAAAGATTCGTTGTGTAAATTATGTAAATGCGATTATAATTACTTAGAATTAATTAAGTAAATTAATTTTCTTTTCTTTTTGTGTATTTTCTAAGAAAATTCACAATGCAGAATTAATTTGACTTCATTATATAAATTATATGAAAACATGGTCTTTATTAGCTGTAGAAGTTTACATATTAACAATTTTTTAATAGAGAAAAAGTTTATGTAGAGTTTGGCAGTAACTAAGTGCTAAATTGTAGCAAATTTCAAATTTTGTGTCAAATATTTTAAACTTTTTTAATGATAAAAAACGAACCTTGCGAATTTTAATTTTTTTTAGTTACATATGATTTCTACTTGTAATTGCTGCAGGGCACTAATTTTTAGTAATATTCTTTTTCAAAAAAATCGAATTGGAAAATATAAAAAATTAAAAACAATTTTTTTAAGAAATATTCTTTTCAGTAATTTGCGAAAAATATCTTTTACCTTTAAGTTTAGATCCACTATAAATAAATTAAAAACATTATTTGCAAAAAAAAGTAATTAAAATTTATACATATAATAACTTTTATTAGCGGTAAATTTAAAGTAATTTTAATTATTATATAAAATATAATTAAAATTAATTATTTGCATAGATATAGTTTTTGCAGCGTATTATGTTTAGCAGTAATTAAAACTGTTAATAAAAGTTTTAAGAAATTATTCGCTATTTAATTATTTATTAATTCTATTAATTCACAAAAGTGATAATTTATTCTTTATTTATATTTTTACATATTTATATAAAGAAATTGTGGCTAAAGGACTTATTTGCTAATAATTTATTTGGTAGCAGTTACTTTCAGCTATCAAAAATTGAACTTTTCTGGATCAAATTATGGTTTAGTTTATACTAAAAAAAAATAATTAATTTTTACATATATATTTTATTACTTATTGTAATTAAAAGAAAACTGTGGTTCATTGAAATTAAATATCAGTTTCGGTTTCAGCATAAAAAAATATCGAAAAAAAATATATATAAATTGATTAAAGAAAATCAAGGGCTTTTAAGTGGGTTTTTGGTAATTATTAACACTAAAAATCCTTAAAACAATTGTAATATGAAAAAGTCATTTATATATCGGCATTACTTTAAATAATAAATAGTTTTTGAGAATAATTTACAAAAGACATCATCATATTTAAAACAATAATAATTTAAAAAAAATTGCAACTGAGGAAAACAACTGTCCACACAAAATAACAACAATTTAAAAGATTTTATGGAATTTAAATGGAAGAGAGAATTATGCGCACAAGAGAAGAGATTTCCAAGACGGAAACGCTAAATACAATACTTAAAGGATATTAAAAATAATCGCAGAAGCAAAATACTTTTTCCTCTTTTATTTGCTTAATGGAAGCACTACATAGTTGACTCTTTTTTATTCATAATAAATACACACAGGCACGTATAAATTTATTTACATATGGACTGAAGTACTGTACATATGATACCATCATCCATCGTCATGGTATGCTGGTTCGAAGCGCAACGAGTTGGTTACCACTACTAACTTTATGCTCAGTCCATCATTATAGGGTGCCTACATGTGTGCGGCCGTTGACCAGATATGGGACACTGACCATCATAAATGTAAAGAAAATCGAAAAGTTATTTGTTTAAATGTTTAAATAAATATAAAGCTTACTGGTAGTACGATTATTAAAAAAAAATGTATCGTATTTTTTTTATTTTAGTTCAATATTCGGAAACACAATTCAATTAATGATTTTTTTTTAGATAAATTCCAATAATAAAAAAGTATTTATTATACCGGTCTTCACAATTTTTGGCTCCGGGTCCTAAATGTTAAATTTTAGTATATTATTTTTCACGGATAAGAGAAGAACCAAATTTTTTTTTGTTAAAGTTTGCTTTTATGGAAAACAGCTATTTTTTGGCAGATTTTTTCATAATTTAATTTTAAATTACTGCCAGAAATATTTTTGCTCAACTTCAGAATTTTTTATTCCGGAATAATGATTATTAATAACATCCAAATATAAAATTTAAAAAAAAATAGATAAAAAATGAATTTTTAATGATTTTCATTTGTTTGTATGGACTTTTCTCGTAAAAAACCCCAAATGTAGTCACTAATCATATTCTCGTTGTATAGTTTTTTTTTATTAATTTATGGAATATATTGTCCTTTTTGTAACGAGCCTATCATTCTTTTAGAAAATAAAAAATAAAATTTCGTTTCGACTGTTTTGGTTTGCCGAAATTAAGTTTTATATGCGCGGCGAGCATTTTTATAGTATACGGAAAGCTAGTGCAATATATAATTCGATTTTTTACAAAAGTCACTCAATGAATTTTTAAATGTTCACTCTTATTTTATACAGCATATTATTCTTTAAGAGAATCTGTAATAAAATTTAATTTTGACTGATTTTATTGGCCGGAAATAAGTTTTATATGCGCGGCGTCCATTTTTATAGCATACGAAAAGCTAGTGCAATAAATCAATTTTTCCCAAAATTTACTCGATGATTTTTTTTTTAATTTTCACTCTTTTTTATCAAGCATATTGATCTCTAACAAAATAAAATTTTAAATTTCGTTTTGCCAATTTTGGTTTTCCATAAATAAGATAAAAATATAGCGGTGACCAATTCTATAGTATGCGAAAAGCTAGTACAATATACAGGGTATTTTTTTTGCAATCCTATTTGAGAAATAATAATTTTAATGTACTTAGATATTAGAAAACATGGTTAATAGTAGGCGTTTTGTTGTTGCCATAGTAACGATCAAAAAAAAATTATTATAATTTTTCATCAGTTTCCTTATTTATCAATTACTTTAATTAATTATTAATCTTAATTATTAGTA
>JASKGO010004892.1:0-17105 GCA_030556065.1 Holobus sp. GC000080
AATATTTTAGGCGAACTAGAATTTTGATGATAATAAGATAGCCAAAAAAGCGGATTCGATAACATTGATAGTTCTCCATATATGGGTAGTCGGCCATTTGAAACAATCACCCTGTATATATTTATACTGCTTATAGTTTCGCAATTATATCTCATCATTGTTTTTGCAGCGGCAGTGGTAGCAGTAAGCAGCATCCGCAAAACGAGCTCTAATCGATTTTTTCATTAAAACTTAATTAAACGCTTCGACGATAATTAATCATTTTCGGTTTTTTTTTTTCTTTTAAGTCTTTCGCTTTTGTTTTGTTTTCTGTTTTTTTTTTGCTTTTTCTAGTGATGCTCTTGACTGAAATAACAAGTTTTTCGTATAGTTTTCAAGGAGGGTAGCGCAAAGTGGACGGCAGAAAGTTTTCCTATTATATGAAAATATCAATTTCCAAAATGTGTACGTCTTCTTCGGCGCTCGAGTCCGATGGGTGCGTGGATGCTCGATTCGAGAAGATTATTTCGGTCGTTTTCGATAAAATTTCCGCTTTTCGATCCTTTTTCGGTAAATCAAAGTGACTTGCGCCTATATAGGTATAATATTGAGAAGGAGTAGATATTGAAAAAGGACATAAAGGGCGGCAATAAAATATACAAGGCTGCGTTTTATTGCCGGAAAATTATCCTAATACCACTTTTACTGCTTTTTCAACTCGGACAATCGAAAATTTTATCGATGCGCGCCGCTTTTTACACACCGCTCACTTTATATATATGGTCTATATGCTCTATATGCAAAACTATTATTAATAACTGTCAGGGTATTGTTTTTTTTTTTTGGCGCATAAATTTTCGACAACAATTGCATCCTGCATTTAATTGCCGCCGTGAAATATTACACTTTTTTGTTATTGGCAATTAAATGTTTACGCTGCTATAAATATTACGATTTTTCGATCGATTTGCGTCAGTAAATATTATAAAAATATTTATTTGAGGTTTTTGTTTACTTATTGTACAGTGTTGACGAAAACTATTATTTTCAAATACAAAAGGAGTTGGAGAAAAATTTGTTGTACTATTTTTTTTTTAATCTAATTTTTATTATTATTTGAAGAAGACTAGTTATTATTATTATTTGAAGAAGAAAAAGCAAATGTAGTTAAATCTTAAATGGTCAAATAATATTTTTGAAAAAAGCTATGATAAACTTAATTTACTTTATTTTAAGTTTAACTTCAAGTACTAAAATCTAAAAATGAATTTTTCGTTTAATTTGAAGTCGAAATTTTTACATTTACATTTCTGATTTTATACAAAATATCCAAAAGTTCAACAAAAAAGTAAAGAAGAAAATCAATAAAATGGAGAAAAGAAATATTATAATGTGCAATGGATCTCAAAACAAAAGTTTGCGCTGCTTCACAAAAAAACACCCTGTATACTAAATAATACAAAACCTATCCAAAGAAAATTACGAAACAAAAAGAAAAACTGAAAATTCAATTATCAAAAATGGTATTAATCTACTAATAAAGTAATTTAACAGAGTGCAGTTGGCAAACTCCCCGATTCCCTAATACGGTTAAAACTTGTTTTTCGCGAATCAATTAACTGGATTTTAAAAAGCTTAACAAATAATTTATGTGTACGAGTTCAGTGCTTCTGTCGCTACGCTGCCACACTATACTCTTACTGCTGATGTTGCACAAGTGAATACGTAGTTTACCGTAGAAGTCGTATTAGCGGTAGTATTAGTGCAAAAGTGGAAATTTGCGAATTTATCGGTGTTTTTAAGTGGAATGGCTCCGGTCCAAGATTAATTCGCATCCCTTCTTCGGCGGTCGTAATAAAATCATCCTGAAAGGGATTAATAATCCTCGCAAGTATTTTTCCATTACCTAGCTAGCGCTGCTAGCTGGAACTCTTTTCGAACACACACACACACACACACAAACACACAAAGAAAATAAATAGAAAAAAAAAACAAATGAAAAACGCATCCGAAAGCATTGCAAAAGAGAGAAGTAAAAGACTGAGAGAGTCAGAGAGATGAGAATTAAAGGCGCAAAGTTTTGGCCGGCAGTTGTTTTTCATTTTCCACTCTTTTTGCGCGAATGAACGACTCAAAACGGAATATCTCTGTCGTGAAAAATCGTCCTTTGGAAGGACAACTTTCATTATTTATCAGTGTAATAAACATCGAGGAATCCTTCACAATGCATTAATCATTCTCAGCAAACGGTAATGATCCAAAAATTTAGGTCACAAATTGTTTTTATTTCAATTTTATTTTATGCTTTTTTTATTTTCACTTTTTTAATTTTTCATTGTATATTTAATTTCATATGTTTTAGATTATTAAAAGCTATTATAGAAAATAAAGTTCTAGATGCATATTAAATGCATAAAAAAATGAAAAAAAAATCCTGTAAAAAGACTGTATGAATTAATATCCTGGGAGACAAGCAAGTAATTTACATTCATTACTCTTTCCTAATCCTTCATCCCTGGAGCTACCTGTCATTCGTAGTAAATCCGCTTAAAACACGCATAATAAGGACGAATTGCCGAAGGAGGAAAAATACGTTTCGCTTCTTCGCTCTTTGCCCTTGCCAACCTTACTTTGCGGAAGCGCCGGGCACAGGCTTTGCTTTACTTTGCGAAAAAAGCAGCATTCGGGATTCCGAATGCATCACAGTTCGATATTTGCATTAAGCGAACGTGAAGAGCCTGGAAAGGACCGAAATTTACGTACATTTTTAATTCCGCCGATCCCCTGAGCAAAGCAAAGCCGAGCGAATGGGGTAGCCTCCGACCGAAAGGCATCCGTCCGATCCTGCAGGATACGTTGGAATATAAGAATAAGGAAAACGCTTGGGCAGCGCATAGTACTGTATATACTCGTATATGCGGGAAAAAGCCCAACTATGTTTGTTTAAGGGTTAAAGAGTCTATCCGGCAAATATTTCCTTTTATCCTTGCGCCGCCGACGCGCACTCCAGAAACTTCCCATTGTAGTTTTGACTAACAACAACAACTGCACAAAGGACTCCTTGATCTAACTTATAGCCTCTTCGATCATCCTTGTTACTCTCCCGCTTGCGCTTCCCAGCGGCGCTCTTTATCCGCACGCGTCCTTTTCCGCATCCCAGGATCGCTGTATTAAGGACGTAACAGGACGAGAACGAGAACGGCAACGGGAACGAGCTTTTCACTTCTTCTTGCTAATTTTCCATCCGTTCGTTGCTCTCGTAAATTTAACGCTTGGACATTTTCTCGATTTTTTTTTTTTATTCATTGTGCTTTATCTGTTTTTGTATGCTGCAGATATATTTTCATATTTTTCCTCCACTATACCGACGATATGAATTATGAAATATCGCTTTATTTATTATTTTATTTTCATTCGGAATTTTGGAGTGTGAGAGCTTTCATATACATTTCGGTCGATTCGTATAAATGGTGAAAGTAATTTATAAATCATTGCTCGGATTTCGCCCCGTGGATAGTTGCGGAGTGAGCTGTAAATACAATTGAACACTTTTATATGCGGCGCGCATTAAAAGCAGTTCCGGTTCCGGTTTTTCACTGCAGTGGAGGGACGGGGCCCTCCCGTTCTCCCGTTTTTACCGCGTTTTTATTGCCGAAACTTTGTTTCACTACTCTGTGTGTATTCAATTACGATTTACGATTAGTTTTTAATTATATTTTGATTCATTTCGTTTGATTTTATTGTGCAGTTATTAATCTATTAAATTTTATTTCATAATTGTTTTTGTTTTTTCGTGCGCCTCAATGGATAATTTGTTTTTTATTGTTTAATTGATTTTGCAAAGATTCATTGCTTTACTCTTTTAAAAATAATAACGTTTAGTTTGATGATTTTTTATTTACTTTTTTTTTTAATTTTAATTGGAGGGTCGTTAATAATCATTATTCTTGGACAAAAAAGAACTCTGACATAGAGCGAAAATAGTTCTGGCAGTATTTAAAATTAAATTAAAAAAAAAAATCGGCGAATTAAGATTCATTCGGTCTCCACAAAATCCAACTTGGTAAAAAAAAAATTCCCTTATCAGTAACGAAGAGTACACCAAACTTTCACATTAAGGTCCAAAAATCGTAATGACCAGTGTTATATAAAAAGCAATGAAAAGCATTTAAAAGCGTTTCAAAAGTTTTAATTTCATTTTCAATATTTAGTAACAATTATATTTTCTAAAGTTATTCAAAAAATTAAACAAAATGGGAAATTATTTTAAATCCAAAAATATTGTTTTACACTGAAAAGAAAAACTAATAATTTAGTAAAACCAAAAACATATTTCAAATATTATTCATTTCAAAAACCTATAGCAATTTTTTTAATTTTAAAAATTTATAGCTTTACTATGCTTAAACGAAAACCGGTTTCAAAAAATAAGGCAAATTACCGAAAAGTAAGCTAAGTAAAACACTTCTTGCGCTCATAACGTTAAAATGTTAATTCGGAAAATTTACGTGCTTATTATTGAAATGAGTGCGAGCGGAACGAATGGCAAATTTCTTTGCAGGCGGCAAAAGAAACATGGGCGACTTAATGATGCATAACTCAGGCAGATCAGGTAGCACGTGCATAAATCATACGGTTGTCGTTATGGAAAACCGCCGGCGCCACCGGAAAACTCTTACTTTTACACTCTTACCAACCGCACCAGCACCAACGCTAACGCTCTTCATATTTCCCAACACGCTCATATTCTCTTATACCGTGTCTCCAAAAAAATAAGTAGTACCCTCCTTTTTTATTAGTTTACTTACATTTACTTAAAAAAAATCTAATAGGCTGTAAAATTTAATAGAAATGCCATGATGATAGTTTAATTTAATAGATATTTGAAGCATTTTTCGAAAACAAAGTTTAAATAAAAATAAAAATAAATATATTCAGAGGGCACTACATTTTTTTATTACAGCCACCGTATGCTTTAGTGTCTATTACGATTTGCTCGTATCAGTAATGCTGTTTAATCATACGTAATATAGCCCTTTAGACTGTCAAATTAAAGTTTAATAAGCTGATTAACGGATTAGATCGATAAGGGCAAGTTGGAGAAGACAGAGAGAGAGAGAGAGAGTGATAGAAAGATGGAGAGAGTGAGAGAAGGACTGAAGATGATAGTAAAACTTGGGAAGCGGCTGTAGAGTATACAAGTAAAGCGGCGGCTTAACTGTAGCTCCTCAGCTTTCAGCCTACAGCCGCCCCCAGTCGATATTCCGCCTCTCGGAATTGCTTTACTCTGGGATCATAACGAAAAAATAAGGGAAAACTCTTAAGGGTCCCTTTTCTTTTTGTTTTCACACGCACTCTTACGTTAAAGTAGGCTTCGTACGTTTTTCCGTTTTTTTTCTCTTTTTCTTTTCGCTTGTCGTTGACGGAAAAAAGGGATTTCCGTTGAGAAAATTTAATTAAATTCCAGCTGGTTGTTGCGTTATTTTTTTTATTTTTTAAAGGTTGTTGCTAAATTTTCGGTAAATATGCTTTTTCCTTCGTTAATTGGGTTCCCTTCTATGTATAGATAATTAAGTTGCTACTAATGATTATTAGGTTTTTCTATTAATTTTTGTTTTTCTAGAATTAAATTTTAATTATATAATTAATTTTTATATTTATTTTTTTCGATTTTTACTTTTTATTTTTTTTAAATTGTAGTGAAATTTTCTAATTAAAAAAAAAATAATTGAAATGTATAAAAATTGCAATGTTTTTAATGATATTCTTTTTTTGTTTCAGGTAAGTCGTCAAAAGAAAATTCTTCTGTGAAATTTTCTCTCCCAAAACAAGGTATTTTAATTTAAAAAAATAAACAATACTTTAGTTTAAATTAAAGCCAGAAATAATCTTCAGGATACTCCAACGACAAATAACGTCCCTGAAGATAAAACATTGATTGGGTTCGGTTAATTTTATTTAAAGCAATTTTAAAATTTGCTTTACATTTGGTAGACCAGATGCAACTTTTTACTGAATTTCTTTATAAAAATTAAAATAAATAAATAAAATAAGTAAAAATAAAACCATTTAAATTAATAATTTCCCTATCTCTCCGTTTAAATATATAAATTTAAAAAGTAAAAGCATTTTTAACGTCTTAAGTGAAATTAAAATTGATTCTTAAGAAGCTGCCGAAGGAAAAGAGACCGGAAAGCTTAAGGTACGAAGTAATATAAAAAATAAAAGTAAAATAAAAAGAGAATGAAAGAAGAGGAAAGCTCCAGCCAGGTTAATTTGCATTGAAGACATTAAAGCCCGGAATTCGGTGGATATAGAAACAGACTTCTTTCAGTGCTCGGTTCTGGTTCTGGTCTGCTTTAACATGCGGTTGTCTGGGGGGCGGCATCGGAACATGTGTGTGCGTGGTCTGTATAGTACGAGTGGCATAGGGATGCTGCGTTTGGTTGCCATAGAGAGAGAATGGCGCAAATCCCGCTTTCGAGTTTCCCCCTTATCAGTTGCGGTGCACTAACTCCCATCCACCTTACGAATGAATCTCTTTCGATATCACTCCATTCACCGCCATAGACTCACCTTTCTACTCGCTCTGCTCTGCTCTGTTCTGCTAAATAATACCGGGTGTTTCTATTTTTTTTTTCTTGTTTTTCTTTAAATCCTTTGGAATCAGTTACAATTTTTAGCAGCGTTGTTTTTAAAAATAATTTTAGTAATTTTTATTAATTTTGTGACAAATATTTTTTTATATCTTGCGGAGAATTTTGTTTTAAATTTAAATTTAGTGTCGTGAAATTTGATTTTTCTTTCTTTTAAGAGTTCCTATTTTAATTTATTTTAAGGATACACACTTTAAAAATATGTTGAATTTCTATTATTATTATTAAATTTTTGCTGGGTAAAATTTAAACTCAAGTCTCATTCATGTAAATTACATAGAGGTAAACTGAATTTGAACACCCGGTATGAGCTATGAGTCGGCTCTGTTGCTCTCGTTGGAAGCTGATCTGCAGATCTGTTTGTCAGGAAGCCCCCAATGTAAGAATGTTGCAAGAGAGGGATGCTGCGGCGATATTGTGATGCAAATACTCGATGCGAACGCCCAATTTTTATTATTGGGGTCGATCTCAGAGGAAAACGCGATGCTTTCGGTAATCCTAATTTTCCTTTTTATTGTTGAACTTTCCGAAAGTCCCGATGCCTGTTTGCCTGCTACCAAAGCTATCTATTCGTCAAAAAAAAAAACTGTTTTTTACAGAAATTTAGATCTCTTCTTTTTCGGTAACTTATTTTCCATTTTTTCTTTTTAAAAGAACAATTTAAAAAAATTCAAATAAATTTGTGCAAAACCATTTCAAAAGCGATTGATTTGCATAATGAATACAAAAAGCTGCGTGGAAATAAAAGAACAACAAGCCGAAACGGCCGCCGCTCAAAAGAGAGCAAACATCAAGAGTCAAATAAATATTCATGGAGAAAGAGGGAAAATCGAAAACAAAAAAGGTCCTTTGTCTGCTGCGTCGTTTCGGGCCAGTCAAAGTGCGAGCTAGAAACAGCTGCAAAACGGAATACATATATTTATAAGTAGGTTATTGTTACATAATACAACATATTGTCTGCATTTAACATCAAAAGATAGGTAAATTTGGGCGGCGGGCGGCGGGCAGACAACAAAAGGTCCTTTTGGCTCTTTGTGCGTGACCCCCGCAAGGACATAACTAAATATTAATAAAGCACTTAATTAATAGAACGCATAAGGGATTTCTTTGAGGATATCAAAGAAGAGAGCAAGGCAACGGCAACTCGCTGCTGAAAAGTGCATCGTAAAATGATGTAATTAAGTGTGGCAGCCTTCTTGTCTCCGTCCGCGCCGCCCAGAAATTTTATCGCTATTCTTTTACATCCGCCTCGTAAAATTTGCGGTAGATAATGTCGGTTTGGCCCGGTCTTAATCAAACAGCACTAAAACCTCGCAGAGGATGGCTTTTAAATGAAAATGAGAAATGGGAAAGAAATGTACAGGGTGCTTCTACTTAAAGTTGAACCCGCTTCAATTTGAAATAAATGGCCAGACCCGCGAATTTTTAAATCTAGAAGAAATTTTAAAATCTGGTAAATTGATAAATAAATAATCAATGAATAAATAAAGCTCTTTTTCAATTTTGAAGGGGACGAAATTTTAAACTGTAAATATATATTTACAGTTCTTCATCCTTTTCATTGGTTTAGCTTCCAAAAAATTTTAATAAAATAAAATTTACTATTTTCGTTATCATCCTATATGTTCTGAAGCTCTTCAATTTTTATTTCCAAAAAAAAATTTTAAAGATTAATGATCAATGCATAGAGTAATTTTCTTGGAATAATTTAACAAAAAAACGATTTTTAGTTTTTTCAGGATATTTCTGAAATAAGTTGACATATCCGATTTTTGCAAGGAGGATTTTGAATTTATATTGTATTCATATTTGAAAAAGGGGGTGCTACATACTCAGATGGCGCTGCAATCATAAAGTTAGAAAAATGAGAACAAATAAAAAAAAGAAATAATCAAAACAAAACAACTGTCGTACAGAGGAGGCAGCAGTGGAAGAACGGCAAACCGAATGGGGGTTGGTTTTTGTTAATCATGTTAATTAGTGCAGTAATCGATGCGCGTTTTTCTCTTTGAAATTAGAGCGTACAGACAGGGGGTGACTTGGCATGGGGGTGCGTTATCTGCATTCACGCTCGCTGCGCAACACATTCGAATTCGCCATTCCGTTCGCCTACCACCCTGATATTGATAACTTTTTTGTCTTTTGTCTGTTTTCCCATTTGTTCGCATTATAGTAGTTGTACTAGCTGCGCTAATAACGACACGTGTCGACAGGCTTTTCATCCCTTGTAATGACTAATGATTTTTAAGATTTCACCTTTTTGCTGAATTTTTTTTCAGTTTTTATTTTTATTTTTTATCAATTGATTAATAATTAATATATATTACTGTAAGCATTTATATTTTGTTATTTTTGTAATTTTAAAAGTAATTTCTGAAAAGAAAAAACAAAACAGAAAATAATTGCTCAATGTGGTTGAAATGCTGGGAAAGCAATCGAAAACTAAACTTTTTCTATATCGACAAGTGAAGAGAGAAGTTTGGGGGCCGGCTATTCCTTAGCAGTTTCGCACACCTTTAGCTATAAACTAGCTTAAAACTAAAAGCTAACATAGTTCCCCCATTCTAGGAGTAAATCCCTTCATCCCCTTGTAAGTCCAAAATTTCCCCTATTTACTCTCCGCTCGGTCTGCCTATTTAATTTACGGCAAAGGCGTTAGGCGTTAGGTCCATACAGTAATTCCGCGAAGAAGAAGAAGAGGAAGAAATCTTGGGGCAGTTTTATTTTACGACAAACAGACCGAGACTTGCTTTCTCTTCTGGAGAAATGCAATGGAGGAGAAATTGTGCGTGCGATGCACACATCTTCTTTATTTTATTTTTTTATATATTTTTTTTTTCTTTGCGTCCTCTTTTTACGGTCGCCTTAGTTGTCAGGTTACACAATTGGAGGCGGCGCGCACGACACGAAACAAAAGACAGTGCGCTGGGGGTGTCGTGTTTGGCATCCGTAATGAGCGTTGACAAGTGTGTGACGTGCAAGGTGGTTGAAGATATTAACCCTCGGCACGACAAAGTCAGCAAAGGACTTGCTTATGTACCAGATTACCAAAAGGATTTCTCTTACTTTTCTTATTTCTACTTTTATTTTTATTTATTTATGTTTCATCTTTTTTTTTCAGTTTTTTTTTCGCTTATATTTTTATACAAACTAATGATATAAAGAAAAATTGAAAGTAATTTTCAAAAAAGAACAAATTTTTAAATAACTGAAAAATTAAGAAGAATGTATAGGCATTCCAAAGGGTTGTTTATCATTTATGAATTTAACGAAATAAAATTGCGGATAATTTGATAAATCTGCAGAAAGGACGATCGAGTCCTTGGAGAACCCGGAAAACGTCAATTACCGAAAACAATAAAGGTCCTACTCCTGGGACGTCGCATTTCTTTACTTTTTTTGCTCCAATTCTTATTCCCATCGAGTTTTAACTTAACTGATTCGACTTTTTTTTTTTCATCTAAAATAGAAACATTTCCTTAAGGTTAAATACGGATAAATATAAGCTTCATCTTATCTGATTTTTTCTACTATCAGGATCAAATTTGATATTCCTATTCAGGATCTCGGAAACTATTAGTGCTAGCAGATAAGCTATTGATAGCTTCTCTATGTCCAATTTTCCCAAAAACAAAGATGGTGTCATTAGATTTTTCCTATCGTTTTTTTTTTGTTCTTCTTTGTAGTAAAAAATTTGAGTTTTGACGATTACTAAAAACTTTCTTGACTGCTCTATTATTAATCCAATTTGAACAAAAGAAAAATGTTCTTAAGGCACTATTCTTAAGGAGAATCTAATAATTATTTAAAGAATGAAATAACCATGATAGAAACAATAAAAAAAATGTCAAAACATCTTTCGACATAAAACCATTGCATTTTCTTAAAATTTAATTCATTATATTTTGAAATTGAAATCACCCTGTATATTTTTTATTGTTATTGTTAGTGTTGAGGAGATCGGTAGGAATGAAAGACATATAGATGACATAACTGGCAAACATATCTAATAATCGAAATAATTGCGCGTATACCGAAAAACAAACAGTAGTTTTAGTGGCAACATGTGCGCCCTGTTTGCACCCTCCACATACAGAAACGAGTGCATGTTAAATAAGCAAACAAGCAGACGGACGGCTTAATTAACCGCAAACAATAGAGACCAGCCAGCCAACGTATAGCACTGCCGTACCACCTATATGACCTCTATACGATCTGAAATGAGACCCCTATCGGTATGGTGTTTAGTGGAGCCATAGCTTACACATATCAGAACGAACGATGGCTGCTGTTTTATTTATTACTTTCAACCCCTTGGCCTCGGGGTGTGAGTGACCGGCCACTTTAATCGAAAACGTTTACTTACCCCATGTCTTTCTTCGACATATACTATGTATGAATTTTAGATATCTAGCAGTTTTGCACACTCTGCCATGAATCATTTTTATATATACGTACAGGTATTTTACATCTTTCCGGGTTCGTTTCCTTATTTATTTATTCGAATGTACGGTTTATTTTGAATTGGGGATTTTATTTTTTGCTGGTGGATAGGTAGAAGTGATAAGTTTTAGGTTGAAAGTAATTGCATTAGCATACAGTTTATAGAACTTTTTTTTAAATTAATTGTTTTTAATCAAATTAAAAAATGCTTTACACTGGGTGGTCTTAAACAATTCAATTTTTTTTTCTTCATATTGTTGAAAACTATAATTTATGTTTATTTTAGGTCTTTCAGGATGTTCGATATAAATGTTATTATGCAAAATACACTTTTTTAAAAGGAATTAACACCCGGTATAACATAAAATTATTTTAAATTATAGTCTTCATCGATGTGTGGCTTAATACACATAAAAGGTAATGAAAAATGAACATTATATTGAATAGTTTGGGTACAATCTTACTTACTTTTCAACTAATGGCGCACCCTGTATTCAAAATCTCTTTATTTTATAATTAACAAAATTAGTAACACATTAAAATATTTTCATTTTGCACATCTAATATATTTTAAATTTGGTGGGAAAATTGAAGTTTACAGAAAATGCACCAAATTTGAAAAAAAAAAATTGCAAATTATAACTATATTTTTACATCTTTCGACCATTTTTTTCCAATAAATCATATTCGTGTTTTATTCTGCATTTTAGATTGTTGTCTTAGTCGATATTTATACAATTGAAAAGGATCACCTACGGCTTGAGAAAATTAAAATTTTTAAAATTAAAAATTTAGTAAATTATTTTCTTAACAAAAAATGTGTTTGTAGTTAAATTCTCTAGCTATTTCTAAATTTTGATGAAAATCAGATTTAAATTAAATTAAGGGGGTTGCTGTCCCTTAAAAATAGAATTGCTCAAATTGTTTTGAAATTTTACTATGTAATAGACAATATTTTGCATTGTTATTTATCTAAATAAGTTTTTCGTGTAAAAGCTCTTGTTTTTGTACAATTTTGCAATTTTTTTCTACATTGATTAAATTAGTTAAAAACCAAAATTAAAAAATAAATAAAAACAAATTTGAAAGTATCAACATTTAATTCATTTACAAAATGGCCACTTGAAAGTTTTGAAAATAAAAAATTTTGAACGTTATTTTTTCTTTACCAAAGTCAGTTGTTTTTTCCCGATAGGAGGTGAAATAATGAATTTTAGAAAAAAATGTTATAAAAATAAATTGTTTGTAGTTAAATTCACTAGCTATTTCTAAATTTTGATGAAAATCGGAGTTAATTTAAATTAAGGGGGTTGTTACCCCCTAAGAATAAAAATGATCCAATTGTTTTGAAATTTTACTATATTATAGACAATTTTATGCTTTGCAATTTACTTAAATAAGTTTTTCATGTAAAAGCTATAGTTTTTGCCTTAAAATGCTTTAGAGCTTTAAATTAATAAAATATTTTGTGAAATTTTACAATATTTTTTCATTGTTTAAATTTGTTTAAAAAAAATTAATAATTCAAAAATAATTCAATTATTTAAAAAAGAATTTGTACTGCTTGCAAAAAAAACTGCTGTTAATTAGCTAATTATGAAGCAATTTGCAAAAACAAAAGACGTAACAAAACAAACATAACATAGAGCAAAAATTCTTCAGTCGTAAATCGCAAAAATCCCTTGTAAATTAGCAACAATTCATAAAACACGTAACAAACTAAAGCAAACTAGGTCCCCGGCTCTTTAAGCAAACCGTATTATTTTCCCTCTTGCGAAAGAAACAAAGTAAATTAATTAAACAACAACTTTCGGTTGTTCTCTATGCAAACATCAACCGCAACAACTTAAACAAATTCCGGCCAACTTAGAATACGTAATTAGTTGTCTACTAATACCGAAGCAATGGTTACACCACTGTAGAGAGGGCACATAGCGTATAACTAAAACATCCCTTATTTTATAAGCAGCGCGCATTTAATGTATGAACTACTTGCTAAACTATTAGCCGCCGCTTATGCCCCCAGAGACTGAGATAGAATTATCTCTCGATGGTGGTGGTAGCAGTAGCAAAAATCGATAGATAGATAATGCTTCTCGATCGGGGGACGTTTTGGTTTAGTCAGCTTAATTGGGGGCGACACGTCACCCCTAGTCACGGCAGGATCACTTTGAAGGACCTCTTTGAAAAGCGATACGTCGGGATTATGAACAAAAGACGACGAGCGACATTATATACATCAAGAAGTTAATATTCGGTCTCTGTATTGAATTCGCTTGTCGTACAATGTCTTTGTAACGCTTAACGCCGGAATTAGGTGTTGTTGTGTATGGCTCGAAGTGGGTGTCGGGGACGGTGTAAAAATGCACCACCGAACATATCGAATATTCGATCGGGCGGCTATCGGTCTCTATGCACAGGTAATTTACCATTCGGGTCATCGTCGATAATTAATACCCGGCCTGTGCAATGCGACGTCCGCAGAGACACGTGCTTTAATTCCGCATACCGCCGCCACCACTCTCTGTCGATCCATTCGGCCCCCTCGTTCTTCCTCTGGTGCGGCTACGTACGCTGAATTTTAACTACAGGTAACTACAGTTGTTGCACCCCCGCTGACATTTGTTTTGTTAATGGCCCGATGCGAATTGCCAATTAGTTTAAGAAAACAAAAAGTAACATTTCTTTTTATTACGAGTATTTTAAATATTTTTAATTAATTATAATTAAAGTTTAAATACAAATTCTTTTTTTTAAGTTTTTTTTTTGCTTAAATTTTATATTTTTTTTGTGTTTTTAATTATCATTATTCTTGACAAAATAAAAAACTCTGAAATTGGGCAAAATTGCTTCTAGTAGTAATAATTTAAAATTAAATTTAATAAAATTTTCTTATGAATTCTTAAAATTTCTTTGATTTCCACAAAATCAAACTTTGATGAAAGAAATGTTTTATTTTGTATTGACCAGTGTAATTGCAGTCAACAATTGTCTACGCAGAAAAATAGATTTTTTCATAATTAAAAAATAAAATTAATAATTCAATAAATAAAACAAGAAAAGATTTCAATTCGAACTGCTAGAATATGGATATCAATTGAAATTATCAATATTTGCTTGAGCAATTAGCAAACAGCTGAAACTAAAACAAAAAAGCGGGCGATTTCCCGGGGGCGGCGGTAATTGCATTCGGCGTTAATTAGTGCTAGCGAGAAAGAGCGGATGGAAAGACGTCGAACATTGGATAATCCTTCCGCTGGTAATAAACTGTAAATCTGAGTCTGTTAAATTTCCATCCCTCTAAAGCGGCCACGAAAAGGGTCAATAAGTACCTAATCCTTTGCAAACCCTTGTAATGCACAAACGTTTCTCTTTCCTTTGCCATCAGAGCTGTAGGCCAGGCTAGGAAGGCAGTGGAAACTTGGCCTTCTGCTCGTTGTTTTTTATCTTCTGCAATCCTTTCCGTAGGTCCATTTCATTTTATGCACAAGCAAAATTTCAGCATCTCACTGGAACTATAACTAAAGTCATCTTTTGGATTAGTGCAATTAACTGCGCGCGTGTTAGCGACACGTGTCTATTAGCCATTTGTCACACTTACTACGTTTCAAGGGTGCGAGCAGAGAGATATTTAGTGCACCCTCCGCAAACACAGCCCATATTTAATATCCAGCCCGGCTCTAATCCCGAATAAATTATTTCTCAATATAATCCAGGCGCAATTGATTTTTCCCTCTTTGAAATATATCCGAAACTGCTCCCGAAGCTGCATGCGAAATTTTGCCCTTTGTATTTATTTGTATTGATATGCGTAGCATATACAGGGTGTTCAAAGAATTTATTTTACTGCGTAAAAAATATTTTTATTTTTATAATATTCGTTACTATTTATTAGTTTTTCTAAATTATTTGATATTTTTATTTATTATATTAAAATTAATTTATTTTTTATATAATTTTTTTGTTTTTGTAACATCCTCTATATTCTATATACATATGAAAACAAAAACAATTTATTGTTTTAATTCATAAATAATACTTATTATTTAATTATGGTGTACCGATCTATTTTACTTTAATAAATTTTATTAAAACTTTTAAATATTTCTAATTAATTCGAAATGTTTCGTGCTTTTTACGTTATTATTGAATAATTACTTAATTTACACTTCTGGTTTCACCGGAAATCGCCCCAACTTTTCATTTTTAAATGGGAACCCCGCATTTTTTTACTTTTTTTTCATTCTTGGGATCATTCTGGGATTGAAAACGTATTTTTTAGTGGCAAAAAAAAACTGATTTTAAAAATCAATTTAGATATTATGTTAAAAATGTTGCAAACCTGCCCTAAAGTTTAATATTTTACGAGTTATTAACAAAAGCATTTAATCAGAATTGTTTTTTGGTTAAAAGTCCTTTTTTTTAATGGCAGCCATATTGGAACACCCTCACTCTTTTATTCTTTGTTTAACGACGCAGCTTTTGATACGATTTCTTGTATGTTGCAATAATTCATTGTGGTTAAAAATCTCAAACAAAACTTTTAAAAAATGCAGTTTTGCTATTAAAAAATTCTAAAGTTGTTTTGATTTCTGGTGAAACCGGAAGTGATGTAAAAATGACATCTATCCAGTCCAATTGGAAATGATATTTTATGTACATTTTTTGTAAGTATACCAAATTTGGTAAAAATCGGTTCATAAATAAAGAAATTGCTGGGGTTTTTAGAAAAATTTGTATCATCATCAGGTTTAACTTTTCAATTTCCTCCCTCAAAAAGATGCTGCTGATGATGCAAGAAAACTATTATCAATGCTTTTATTTTTCTTGAAATTTTCAAGCTGAAAATGAAAATAAAGTAATAAAAATTATAAAAATTGAATAATTTATTAAAGTGTGTTATTAAACATTTAATTACCTGAATCCTGAATTAATTATATTTTTTTAATATGTTTAAGGTTAACATTTTTTTGTAAAATTTCCATTTTAAATTTTTGGTAACACCCTTTACAGTCAATAGATATGAAAACAAAAACAATTTATTGTCTGACCCATTTTTTGCCTGCAATCCCCATCGAATATCTTCACGGTTCGTTGAAAGCGATTCGCAGCAGCAGAAAAAAAATGTATGTTGCCAAATATAGTATAGATATGCTGCTGCGGATGGATTCATTGGGGGTGGCTGGATGCTGGATGAATTCGGGAATGATGGATGACTCCGGGGACTACTAATGGCTACAACATCTGTGCACCCGTCATATTACACACTAATAAATTGATTACTAAAAATTATTTTTTACAAACGGTAACACCGTTTTTTTTTATATTTTAATTGATTTATTTCACTTAGGGGTAGTTTATGGTAGCTTTTATTTTATTTAACTTGTACATTTTTTTACATTTTATTTTAGGAAAAAACTTTGTTTTGAGTACTGTTTTATGAGTAATTTCATCTATGATCGATTTTATAGTATAAATAATAATAAAGTGGATTTCATGTAAAATTAGTTTTTTATTACTAAAAATTAGTTTTTAATTGCAAAATTTTCAATTTTAAATTAAAGCTAACAATCCGTTAAATCCGTTAAAATAAAACTAATTTAATTTGTTTTTTTGTTTTACTAGTTATTGAAATCTCTGAATATTTTTTGCAATAATTCGGTCCAATAAAAAAAAATTTCACGGTAACACAAATTTTACTACCAAGCCTACCATATCTTTATTTTTGAACCTTTTGTTACTAAATTTGGTAAACATATTTAAAATAACTTATCCAATGTGACTGGATAAATGTAATTTTTAATTTGGCCCTAACTAAAGTGACGTTTCTTGATATTTTTTATTTATTTTCTTAAAAAATGATATTTATTTTTTTTTCAAATTCTTTAGATCCATTCAGTATTTTTTTAATATATTTATATTTTATGGTATACCATGCAAAACTTTGCATGGCACCATAGGGCCATCGACACTAAGGTCTTTCAGCCAAATTATGTTTACAATTCAAAAGCTTGTTAAAAAAAAAAA
>JASKGO010004894.1:0-11138 GCA_030556065.1 Holobus sp. GC000080
TGTCCATTTACACTTTATTAATTAATTAAGCCAGCGTAAAACAGCATTGACAGCGCCGATGTAAATTAAGTCGGTGTGCAGATTGTAGAAAAGAATTCACGCGTCAAGTGTTCCGAAGACGCTAATAATTCATAGGCACAACCGATGAAATTGGGCGCGCTTAATTATGCACAAAGCATTCTGACCTCTTGGCCAACAATGGCCTAAACTGAGTTGTAATATTTAATAGAGAGCAATGGGATAGGTTATGGGTTATGTATAATGAAACCACTTCCAACTGTCCAACATTTCCCAACAAGATTTCAATACAATAGTTGGCGTTTGTTGTAAACTTTGATTTATGAATTATTTATTTCCAATGTTGCGGTCTTTGAATATAAGGAGAAAATTGTTCGCTCGCAGTTTTGACAAATCGCTTCCTCAGATATAAATTTTGATTAATAGCCGCAAATTACAAATTTTGATCACTTTGAATTTAATCCTATACATATTTCCCTTTGTCCGGCACAGAAAACAGAAAACCTTAAAGGAGTTGTCAAAAAATAAATGCGGAAAATTTTTAGACTTGTTATTGATTGGCTAAGGAAACAAAGCAGGAAATTAAAATTCAAAGGTGAGAGCCTTTACAAATTTTTCGGGGATTTTTGCACGCGGCCCACATAAACCGGGTTGAATATTTTCCGGATATTTCGTGCGTTATAAATCAGAGCGCTTAATTTGGACGCCGCGTTCAATTATAAAGCGAATTGGTCTTTGCGCGCGGCACACAAAAAACTGATTTTGCTGCATGTTTATCTCCCCTTTTCGCGCATACAATGATAATAGTATAAACAAACTGGATCGTGAAGTGCATCCGGGATTTATCACGTAAATCGCTTCATGTGAATGATTAGTCTTCAAATTGCCGCTCTCCACATAAGGGCACACAGAGGGAGCGAGACAAAAACGCACTGATTTTCCCCGATTGTCTATTTAATTGGAAACTAAGCACTTAATAACACCTTGCCTTTATCGCAGCAGCCCTTCCGAACATCTAATCTCTGTCTTATCTCGCGGTCGGACTGCAGTAGGGTGGTGATTAGGACGGCCATCAGACCGTTATCGACGTTTAGGCATCGATGGCCCATAGACTGCAAGCAAGATGCTAATGTAATGTGCACCTATAATAAATTCAAATTGTTTCCATTGCAAGAACGAAGCGAAAAGAAAAGAAAAAACGAAATTCCGGTCTCGAAAAGGAGCAGCTCTCTATAATTACATAATGACACGGACTGGTATCACCCAAGGGCCTAGGAGTTAAGGTCGAAACATATGTACGTGTCTTCACACAAAGAGTGTTTCGAACACCATCATATCGTATAAAAGAAGAAGAGACGCTGATGTTACGTAAAAATGTGTGCATAGCGAAAGGAAAAAGTTTCGGGTCAGTTGCCCCGCGGACGCGCAACTTATATTCTCTCCATCGGTGTAACGTACGTAAATGCGCGCCTGATTATGATTAACATTCAGAAGACATTTGTGTCTTAAATTTTCGGTTCGCTCGGCGATCGAATTGGTCGCCGATGGCGAGAAAAGCACACCGTGCGTGCTTCTGATATCCAGAAAATTAGTATCGATTGGACCTTCCGGGTGCCCACTTTAAATATGGTCAATAAACTTTATTACCGCCATTTTTCATCGGAGCTGGGCGCACAGAGTGCCGACTTTGCGTTGGCGGTTAATCATATCATATGAACGGACATTCACGCATCGAGCAACATATTTTCTGATCGGTCCCTTTGAAGTGGACCCGTTCTGACCGTTCGGACCGCGAGTACAGTGTGAAGAAGTATGCGATAAACGCACGAAGCAATTTTTGGTAACTCTTTCAGTTGCCAACTTATTAATCTTATTGATTTATCGCCGGTTTTTTTTTTGGTTTTGTATGATGTACACTCATTCGGTTTTATTTTTGAGGCTGTGCGAAAAGTAATTAGTTTTGAGAAGCCAATCCATTAGAACGTTTCATTTTGGGTAATTAATGACTGTCGTGATAATCCATATAATAGTTTGACTTGTTGTTTTTAAAAAATTTACATAAATAATTAATAATAATAACGTTTCTTAATTTACATGACCAAAAAAGAGTTATTAATTGTTTTGATTAGTCTTATTGTAAAAAATACGAAACTGAAGATTCTCATTATTTTTTATTCAATTATTTTTTTGTTTAAATTAATGATAATTATCAAATTTTGCATAATTAATCATTAAAATTTATACGAATAAATAGGAAATTAATGAACAAACCAGTTATTTAGCAATTTAGGACCATTACAGCTTTGATGAAATTAATCTTTCAGATAAAACAATCATTCCAGAAATCTTAAGCAATTTACTACAATTATCTAATAAAAGAAAAAATAAATTTAGGTAAAATATTTATGGAAATAAGAATGCGCACAAAAATTCCTTAAGTCCTACAAAAGTTTTCAATGTATCTTCTTAGCGATTAATTCCGCTCAAACACCTATGAACTTTTTTTCTAATTAATTCTTATCGGACGTGTTATCTGAAACATGTAAAAGAAGATAGGAAAAATGTAGATGGAATTATGAAAAAAGAAGTTTTCCGAGCGTTTTATGGCTCGGAAACAATGAATGAACACACAGAGTAAAGAATTAAATTAAAAGACGCGAGGAGTATAAAAAAAAGACTTAATTAATTTGATAGCATCAAAACTGACCGTGTGTCTTAACTGACTCTCTCTTCATGCCACGGCTGCGAAGTAGTATAACAAGAAGTTCAAAGTTCCTCCGCACCGTTTACTAATGATAATAATTTTTAATTTCCTACTGTATTACTTTTTGTGGAGGGCCCTCTCGTTCGGAATTGCCTTCGCCCTCTCCGACATAATTTAATTAAAAATAATTACGGTATTACGAGCGTCAGCTGAATCGTAATTACCTGTTGTTCTCGGCGAAACAATCGTAAAAGTATTAACGAAGTACTAATGTAAATAATAAGTAGGCAGAGAACAGAAATTCGGCTTTAATTAATCACGTGCACGAAAAGAAGAAGCAGCAGCGAAAAGAAGAAGTCGAAGAGGACCGCATACGTACACGTACAACTTATGTGTGTGCATGTGTTATCAGATGCACGGCTTTCGCTTCTTCAACCCCACTATGTCCTCATTAAGGCATCTCTGGCTCGGTGAAATCAAATTGTCACCTGTCCATCGCTCTCGGTGTGTTCTCCTCTATGCGTGTGTTTGTGTGCCACGGAGTGCTGCGCGGCCGAAGGAATTTAATACAAGAAGGTTTCCTACGCGTTTTATCGAAATGCTGGATCTTTCACGGTAGCCCGGACGCGACACGACAGGACACACAAGTTACTCGTAACCCTTACTTGTAATATTAATTATCTTGTTTTCGTTATTTATGTACCTTTAACTGTTGTAACAGTAAAGTAAAACGTTGGGGAAATATGCAGTCGAATGTTGCGCGCACCGCGTTTTCCGTTTTCGAGGACATAACTATATAATTAAATTATAATAAAAATCACATAATGCCAGAAACAATATTAATTAACAGGAAATGGCAGCTTTTGGGCACAAGCACACACACGCACTTTTTTCTTCACTCCGCTTTTCTGGGTTTTTGTTTCATTTCGGGTGAAGCGTGCGTGACTCTCTTTTTATCTATCTATCTGTCAACTGTGAGGTCTGAATATGCCCAGAAACAACTGTTTTAATGACAAGTATATTATAATTAAATATGGAGAAATGTTCTTGTGGCCTACAATTTTATCATTATAGTAAAAACGTTAGGGTTCCGACCGCCAGCGAACTCGTATAGCGTTAAGCTTTTATTTTTCATCAAAATTCAGTGTTATGTTAAGGACATATAAAATATTAAATACTCTTATGCTATACATTTCTTTAAAAATCTTTGATTAACAATAAATAAACTTAACGGGTTTTAATCATTCCATCTTCAAAAACAACATGTTATATCTATTGCAGGGTGGGTCATTAGTAATTCTTTGTAAAAATAGGGCCTGAACTATTCAATATAATTTAGTTTTTTCTTCACTGTTATGTCAATTTCTATAAAGACTACAATTTAAAGTTATTTTAGGTAAATTAATGTTTTCAATGGAATCATATACTTTTTATAACTTTTAATTATTACCCTAAAATGTTTTTTTATTTGATAAATCACAGTTACGATTGAGAACAAAATTAGAAAAATTAAGCAAAACATAGTATAGGTGAAAATGAAATTTTTATATATAAAAAAACAACTTTCTTAAGAAATACTTTTTTCTTAAGAATTCTTTGGTCGCATCTATAAGCGATATATATCAAATGAAAGAACAATTTAAAGACTATCAATATAAATTATAAATAGTATATGATTCTATTAAAAAACATATCTTTGTATTATAACTATTTGTCAGACATCCTGTTTAACCAAAAATAATTTTAAATTGTTGTCTTTAATTAAGTCTTTTATAGACATTTATTTGACAGTGATGAAACAGTTAAATTAAATTTTTTCAGATTTATAATAAGTTAAAAAAAAACCTAAATCACACCCGTTAAGAAATTTTACAGTTCTTATTTAGTATAACCCAAGGAAAAAACTGAATTTCAAATTCGTATTAGATGTAAATTATAAATTATAGTAAGATATGAGTTTTGGAGCAATATTTTAAATGATGTATATTTTTTATAACTTTCAATAAAGTTTATTGAAATGACATGTATTTTGTACTCGTATAACATAATTTGGGACAGAGAGAATAATAAATTAATTTTATTTTAATATTTTTGCACAAATTAATATTTTCATAATGAACGGCCATTAAGATGAACGGTAGTTAGCATAATTACTCATTTCTACTCGTTTGGCACCATTTTCAGTTATTTGCAATTAATAATTAAGGAGTAAAATAATTTTACGACATTTTTGGCAGACAAGTCGAAGGCTAACAACTTTTTCTGCTAATGCATGAAATATTTATACTTCATTATTAGCAATAAAAGTATTCATAACTGAGTATTACCATAGAGAACCGAATAAATTGCCATTTTTCGTGGTGTTTGTTTTTTGTATCAAAAAACTATTTTCAATAAAAAAGCGTTTTCGTTGTGAAAATCAATTTGATGAATATAATAATCTCAAATAAAAGAAGATATTAATATTGCTCTTATATGGACATAACCAAAGAAAAGCATAAAGTAATTTCAGTGCACATCATTTAAATAGTTAATACGGTAAAGAAAAAGCTCCCTGTTTGTGCTTCTGGTTAGCAATCAATAATTAATTAAGCGTTCCTTTATGGACTTTTATATCTATACGTATCATTTAAAGGATAGTTACGGCTGCACAAACCATTACGGCGAAGACAAGGAAAAGATAAATATTAGTTAGCATTGTTAAAGGGAGCTTTTCAAATATAGAGCGCTTCAAATTTGCATGCACTTGAAATCAATCCGTTGTCTTTTCTCGTTTAAAAAGAATACATACATACAGCATATATCGCTTGATATTCCGCTATATCAAATCGAAAAATTGCTTCGTAAATTGTATCCGCGCGCACAAGTGAATTGTATGCAATTCACTTAAATATTTGATCAGTATAATATTGTTATTGCGTGACTGCACACAGCGAGCTGCAGTAGCGAAACCAAGACTGTCATCTCGGCTTACGCAACATGCAAATTATCATAATGCACTTTAAATGTTAGATAATAATTTATCGGTTATGGCGCTGTTGATAAGTGATATAATGAATAATTCATTCGGTTTGGTATATTACGCGCGCCTCGACGGCCGGATGTGTATCGGTCATGAATTTTAGATTCGACAACAGCGGATTCGCAATTTATCCGTGCGAACGAAATCGGTCCATTCTCTCTCTTGGTCTTGCATCTCTTTTAACAAAGCCAGTCTCCGGTATTGTTGCATGTAGCATAACGTTGGTCTAGGAGGAATATTAGAATATGTGTGTCGTAAGTGCACGAGGCGAGGTCAGGAATAACAAAAGGATTCATCCATCGCGATCCCGGCCAGGAGATTGCCGTTATTCCGCTAATAGATGCATGCATGCTCATCATCGACCGACATTCTCCAGATACCACCGATATTGTCATCGCATTAACTGCGCGACACCATTTCTACGGCGAAATTATTTAAAAGCGCGCATTTTCCTCTCTGCGCACGCAGCTTAATTAGCACCGTAAAGTTGGACAGCCGAGTGGACTTTCACGATTCGTCTTGGAAAATGCGCGCGTATTGTGCATGATGAGTGCATGGTACAGTTTCCGCTACTTAAACATCTGTCCTCGTCTACTTCTGAACAAACATCTAAGCAGGAAGACGCTCTAAGTAAATAACAACCATAATGCACATAACTTCAAACAAGCGTTTCACACTCTCTCGGCATGTCACTTCTTGCATCTAGTGTAGATTACATTTACGAGTGTGTGGTTTGTGTTTTTTCATGCTACCAATGTTAATATATCTTCTCATCAACAAGTCGCAACATTAAGTGGGGCTTATTATGAGACACATATGAAAGCTTTAGACGTCATCCACTTAATTCACGCGCATTCATGTTGTGCGGCTACAAAAAGCTTCTTCTCGGGCCCTTTTAAGTGCGCCCAGCCAGCTGCACACTCACTACTTGTGCTGCTGTTTGTTATACGACTACGTTTCAAAATTTACATGCTAAATTAACTATTATTTAACTATTTTCGAGCGGAATTTGCAAAAGGAACGGCTCCCTTTGATTCCATGAGGTTAACTTTTGTTTGTTAGTTGCTCTGGGTATTGCACGGGGTATTGATTGAAACTTTTGATTGACCAAAATATTTTCCAATTAAAAAGTGAAATTTGATTCTCTCTGGGTTTGTGTAAAATTTGATAAAGCGCAAAATATTACATAGTACATAGCAAAATACGGTGTCATTGATTTTCGCTGTTTATTGTTTTAGTTCTGGGACATGGCAGGACAGGAGTTTTTGATTGATTGACACAGATCGCAGGTTTGGTCGGTCGGTTACGGAAGATTGAAATACAAGAGGTTCGGCGATTAATTGTCGTAGTAGTTGTTGTCATCTAGCCGCTTGATTGAGTGCGTCCGATCCCATATACCGGCAATAATGGATGCCTTTATTAGGGACCGGAAGGTTTAAAGTCGACTACCACCTGGATCCCGTTTTAACACCACTGCCGCATACATCAACACGCTCCAGGAGATGGCAACCCTTCCAAATATTGATTACCCTCATAATTGGATATGAATTTCATATCGGAAACAGCTCGCCCATCATTTACCAGCACACATTTCTATTACGTTATTCCAGTGCAAATAGTTTTTTTTTTTTTCAATACGGGATACAAAAAATGAAGAAGCCTGACGCTTTTTTACATTTTGTATTTTAGTTGAGGAACTCAAAGAAACAAAATTAGAATAAAAGTAATTAAAATCTTCTAAACTTTCTAATTTCGTAAAATTATCAGTAAATATTTATTTAAAAAAAACATTTATATAAGGCAAATGATATTATGATATGGTATTAAATTTTAATTTTGTTGCACTTTCGGCTTTAACTGAAATTACTCCATTGGTAACATTGGGTTTTTGAAAGAAGTTTCAATCAAAATCATGTTTACGCCAATTTTAATTTAACTTCATAAATTATAAAAAACTTTAATTTATAAAAATGGTTCTAGAAGACTGTGATTGGTTTAAATCAATTTTCTAGGATCATATAACTAAAATTATGTCAAAAAATCCAAGCACCCTATAGACTTGTAGTGTTGCATTTTCTCAACCCGTATAAGGGTAACTTCTACAGTTTTAAAGATTCATTTAAGTAGACTAAAATGGGCAGAATTTAACTCCCAACTTATATTTGTTTTCAAAAATTAGATATTTGTCCTGATTAACCGAATTTTCCCGAAAAAAAAAACTGAAAATCGCTGTTTTTTTAATACTTAATTCCAAGAAAACTATTTGGTATAGAAAACAAGTTGTAACTGATCCTAATAGATATTTTTAAGTTCAGTCAAAATAATTTCACAAAATTTTCATAGCCTTGTAAAGGGATACTGAATCTCGATCTTTAAAACTTAAAACTGTTGAAGATTGTTGAGAAAATTATCACCCTGTACATTCACATTGATATTAGCTGAATTATTTATTTTAAAAAATGATCTCTTTGGCTTTTTCAGCATAAATCTTTTTTTTTTTTTTTATACATTGGAATCAATTTGGTTTATTAGGTTCATTCAACTAACAAACTAAACAAAACAAAATATTAATTATGGCTTCACTGAAAACGGTCTCAGAAATTAAAAAAAAAATAAGAATGGGAATGATCCACTTAAAAATGAAAAGTTGAGGTCATATCTGCGAAGATCTTTTCATAAATTTTGTTTGGAAACTAAACAAACAAAAAATTCGAGCCATATTCCGTTGCATCATGTACGAAATTTTCAAAAATGGACACTTTTTAAATTTCTTTAATCACCCAGTCATAATCCCCACTACTTTTTGGATTGCCCAATATAAATATAAAAAGGGGGTAGTAAATTTATCATCCAAAACTTTGTAATAATTAGAAACAATAAACAAATTATTTAAAAAAAATTCAATGTCCAAGCAAGTAGCGATTTAACAATAAAACACATCCAATAATATTTTAAAATGTTGAATAAATCCTAAAATTCATATACCGAACATATAAATAGAACTTTTGACAAATTAAATAAATGCAACCGGCTCTGGTGCACAGAACTTGCCAACATTATTTGAACGCGATGATGCAGCGTTTTCCCTTACTCGTATACTGCGTTCCATTTGTTTTGATTAAATGTTCGCATTAATCAGCACTACTGTCCATATTAGTAGATCATGATATTCGTTTACAAAAAGCACAGGTACCATCCAATAATAATAATGACATCAAAGCATTCACGTTCACTAAATTTCATTCGTGCGCTCAACCGCACGCTTATCCTGCGTTCAAACTGCTAATTAACCTGTCATATAAAACGCACGTAATTAACTAAACAAATCCTTTCGCTTCTTCTTTACATAATTATTTTATATTTGCCCTGCGTATTGCCACTACCTATTTATTCAACGGAAATTTCAGCATTACGTAAATTGATGTTCATATAAGAACGATTGTGTAACTATAGTTAAGACTTCTAGTGTTTTCGAAGGAGAGGAATATAATGTTGTTTAAATGATGGTAATTGGCAGGGATAATGTTGGGGGAAATTATAGGCAAATAAAGCAATCAAATGGGAATCGGTTGTTATTATTATCAATCTTGACATTAATGGCGGCACGTCTATTTCGCATCCAGATAAATACGCATACCCCGAGCGGCGTGGATTTAGATGGATGCGCTGTGTACTGAACGATCATTATCAAACTATAATCCGAGCACATACGTAAAGCGATGCGTCTATACGTTGATCCGATAATGGAGTCATGGTGTAATAGAGTTACAATTAATGAGACTACCCATAAAGTTATCTTTTGGCCCACATAAACGTTCTTATTATCACCCGCGTTTTGATATTCCGAGATTCTGCCCCGGAATTATTATCGGCAATTTAGATAAGTTCTCGCACTACTGGAATTGTGCCGTAACTATAGCGCACGTAGCTGCGGAATTTACCGCCGATTGTATATGCTGTGTCAAAGATAAGAACCAATTATGATAATTAGCGAATGCAAGCGCGCGAGCCAATGAAGTAATTGTTATGGCAACAACAAAAGTTGCAGTACGTGATAATTTATGCTCTTTGCACTGAAACCCTTGACACAATAAAATTGAAATCGGATCTGCAGGTGCCATCAATATAAATTCTATATACTTTGTTTATTGATGAGCGCCATTAATTGAATTAGCGATCAATCGGGCGGTAATTTCTGTCGACCCCCTTTTATGCAAATTATTAGCCCAATTATTATTATGACTACGATGATTATTATTATTTGTTTATGGGCCGTATAGAACGCGAACGATGTTGCGGGGCCATCAATATTTATTCACTATCTATACGAACTCCGTCGCCGTCATTAATCACAACCATTTGAGAATCTATCATTTACATAAAGTGTTTTGTGTGTAAAAATGGATGCCCAATTAAGGTCGTATTTGGATATTGATGTGTGCCATAAGGACGGCCATCGCATGTAATGCTCCACGGATATTTGCAAAATGCACATGTGGAAGCGAGAGGGGCCGATGTGTGCGCACTTTCGACACATTTTAACACATTGCATTTGCATTCTGATTGTGTGGGGCTGATACGATGATGGTGAATGAGCGTGTTCGGAAATTGAAATTTTGACAACTATATTTATCTCGTCGCCTCTTCGTCCGAGCGATTCTCTTGTACTCCGCTCTACGTACGTACAGAACATGTAAACCACGCATCTGCCAATAAGATGTTGGTTTCAATTAAAATTCGATTTCATAGATTCAAAACAGCAAAAAATAAAGCAAGTGGTGTGCGAGTTTTGCTCATTTTTCAAATATGAAAACTACTTTAAGAATTTATATCCAATTTGGGCAAAAACAATTAAGTGTTTTAAAGTGAGTTTTATGTGCCTGAAGAAAACTTAAATAGCTTATATATAAATTATTGTATTTGTTTTATTATTCTAAGCAGAAAAGTAATAAAATAGGAATTAAAGTCAGCAGTAATTTCGTTGCATTTAATTAATTAAAACTGTTAGTGGAGTACAATATTCCTAATTTAAAAACATTCGTCCAAGTTATTTTCGAATGAAACTCATTTACGAACATAAAATTTCTTAATAAAATTTTCATGTTCATGATTTTCTCAAATTAAAGGATTTCCAACATAAATTACTTAAATTAAATTGACGTTGGATGGGTACTTTAAAATAGTTGAAAACTAAAAATCTAAAATAAATAATTTAAAGCTTTATTTTTATTGATCCAAAGTTGAATCATTAATGATGCTATCAGACATTCAATATGATACCGGTGGTCATGGGTTCGATCCCCACGGCCGGCAAGATATGGGTAGTGGTGTTTGGGTAGGCATCCCCATCACCATGGCCGAAGGACCTTCGGGTCGATAGCCTCCCTGTGCTCA
>JASKGO010004895.1:0-59055 GCA_030556065.1 Holobus sp. GC000080
AATTTGGTACCAGCATAATTGGGGTGTATTTCTCCTATTGATAGCCGTGTGCGTGGTTGATGGAGTTCGCCGTTGTTTCTTAAGTTGTATTCTCTTGTCGCTGATCTTTTTACGGCCTCGGACGTGTTTCTTACATGTAGGATTGTGAGGTAGACGTACAGCATCGGAACAGGCAGGATGGATAGTTTTTTGAAAAGTGGTTTACATGATGTCATTTTGTTTACTTTAGATATTATTCTAATTATTTTCTTTTGTATCATAAACACATCTTCTGCTTTTCTTCCGGCGCCCCAAAAAATGATTCCATAGGCCAATGCTGATTGGAACAGTCCAGAGTACACTTGTTTTTGAATTTCTAAAGATGTCGTGTTTCTAATCGATCTCATTAAGAAACAAATTTTACTTAACTTCGTTTTTAGTGATTCGATCTCATTGTGCCATGTTAGTTTGCTATCGACTGTTACTCCTAGGAACTTTATACATTTTGTATTTTCAATGGTTTTGTTTCCAATCCTAATAAGGGGGCTTGATTGCTCTGATTTATTCTTTGTGTAGAACTTCAAACATTTGGACTTCTCTTGGTTCAGGTTTATACCGTTTCGTTGACAATACATTAATATTTTTGTCGTTACGTTTTGTGCTTCTATTATTGAGATTCATTATACAATTAAATGAGTGTACCATGCCAATGAACAACAGTAATTAAAATTGAAATAGAAATTACTAAGAAGGAAGGGCATATCAATTTCATTGCTCTTAAATAACAGGTATTTCTTATAAATGCTTACATCACCATTTCATTTACAACAGAATATTTCCCTTGAAATACTGATGTGAAAAATAAAATACAATGTACTAATTGTCCCTTTATTATAGTATCACATTTAGGGGGTTGATAATTCAAGCACTTGGTTTTAATATCCGAATTAAAGACACCCTTATCAGTGTATTGACATAATTAGAAATAATATTAATTTGTCCTCGAAAAGTAATTGTTTAATAAGTGAATTATGATATCCTGTTTTATAAGAAGAAAAAGCATTTTTTTTTGTTGCAAAACTTCAACAAATTTTTAATTGTTTTATTTTTAATGTGTGCATCATAAAATTAGTGTCAGGTAGGATGAACCAAGGGGGCAATTATCACACTAATCAAGAAAAAACGGTTATGTTTCAAATATGGTCTCAAAAGAGAATTTGTTAATTTAGTAAATTTTATATAAAAGAAATTGTCATACACACTGAGCGCCTTTTAACGGCCTAAAATCTTTAAATCAATTTTTAAACTTTCCAAAAAGGTTCAATCCTAGGGGTACATATTTTAAATGTTTTACAAGTTAATTTAAAATGAGTACTAAAATTTTAAAATTTTATTTACCTATTATATAACTGACCCAGTGGCTAAGCTTTTCATCTCATGATTGTTGGATCAAGGAAATTTCAATGGAGTGTGCAACAAAAAAATCTATAAAATGATACGCAGACCATCAAAAAGACGGAATTATTATCTTTAATGCTTATAAAAACACAGCTTTATATAATGTGGAACTCGCCGAAACCAAAAGCCTTAGAAATCTTAGAATAATAACTAAAATTCGAAACATTAAGAATCCAATGTATAATTGTATAATCCATCAAATGAAACTTACCGGACAATGCAATTAATACCATATACATGTACACAGAGATTAAGAAAGATTACCTGCAGCTTTGTGCATAATAGAGAAAATTTGGAATGCATAGAACTGCTCACACAGCGCCCATTTTTTAATATAATTAGAGGAAAAATACTTGAAGTCGATGTTCAACCCCCCATAACTTATTTACTTCACCTTTAATGCTAGAAATCTGGATCCGCCGCCATTGCAATGTTGCAATTAGTATCTGTAATCCTGATTATAACTGAAAATTTATAATATCTAAAAACATAGTTTTTTTTGTGAAAACTTTTGGTGAAATTAAAAAATAAAAATAAAAAAGAAGACCAACTAATTAGTAATAAATATAATTATGTTTATTGTTAAGAACGTATTAATTACAGTATAGTATGTATAAACTACAAATAGTCACAAATATATATAATATATTATATATATGTATGTATAATTATTGTTATACTTATTTTATTACATATTTTATGTAGAGATATAACAAACTAACACAGATAGTGACATAGTATCTTTTTTTTTAGATGTATATAGATGTAATTTGTTTATTTATTTTTTCGAATATTACAATCATTTTATATGGAACAAAATACAAGGTGTGCAGTAATTTCCAAAACTTTTCTCTTTGCCTTGTATATACTTTCCCATCATGCGTTTGTTCTTTTTTTATGCACTTAATGTGCACTTCGAATGAAATCCATTGAAATATGTATTGATTAACAAATAGGCCAGGTCTATTAATTTACACTGTTTGTTAAATTTACTTAATTTTTTACGTACGTTGAATTTTATTTCTAAATTGGTATGTCTGCAGTACATTATTTTAAACACGTTAATTCCATACACAATACCTGTAGACAGATTAAACGTATCCCGTTTTTTTTTTTGCTTTTTTAAAACCGTTCCTGGTAAAACCTTTGTGTCGAACGTTAATTTCATCACAATTGCAATTTTGTTTTTTTGCTTTCTATCTATATCTATCTATCTAAATCTCATTTCATTCATTACTTCATTAAACCCTACGCAATTTCTTGATATTTACGATATATTATTTTATATGACTAATTTTTCATATGGATCGTAATTTAAGAAAAGCTAGATTAATTTTAAATTTTAAAGTTAAGCGTAATTCCTATATCAAAAAGTTCACAGAAATTTGGTATGCTTTTTGTTGATGTTATTGAAAAATCATAAATCTTTGCTAAGTCAGTTAAAATATATTATTAAATTTCTAATTTGAAATTTATAATATCAAGCTAATTAATATCTACATTATGAAACAGTTGAAATCTTTCTGTTTGGTTACGGCATTAGGTACGCGTTGCTTACTTTTCATTATTGAATTAATAATTATTTATCGAATAGAAAACTGCAGGTAATTTAGTATACTAAAATTATTAAAGTCATATTATTTTGTAATAATAATAATCTTTCATTTATCTCTATGTATTATATATGAATTACGTAATTCTAGGACAAGCAAGTATATAAAATAATTGAGTACGATTATTATTATTGTTAACATTATTTGTTTCATTTGTTCTTTAGCTAATTTTTACATTATGTATATTTCCATATATAGAGCTTATGTAATTTGAATCATGTACATTGTGTAGCTTCTAGAGTCCGGACTGCCGGAATGTATTGGCACGGACCTAGACCGGAACTTCCGGGTATTATTTTTTCTATTTCAATTATAATTTATTATACATACAGTTTCCACTTAAAACGTAACACAGATCAGATGTTTAGTATATTTAAGTAGTTTATTTAAGAGAGAGAGAACGGTGAACAACATCGATAATATTGCGTTGATAAGATTTCAATATTACACGCAGAAAGATAGGATTCAAAGACATCGAGTTATTAGAACTTTGGAATAATTTTGCCATCTTATTTTGCAACTTTTTTTTTTTGCATTTCCACCACAAGCCGATGCTTCAACGAAGTTGCCTAGCAACAACACAAAATATACTAAAAGAATGAATAAAAATAAATAGAATAGAAACAAATTATAACCAAGAAAATGTTTAATGCAAAAATTAAATAATGGTATACAAAATAAAAACATACAAAATAAACTTTTCGACAGTAACAAATCTATATAATATATAATATATTTATGTATAAATCTATCTAATCACCTAAAAGTACTTAATTAATTTCTTTATGTGTTGGTAACAAAACTAATTTCATTCTATATTTTTTTCTATCTAAACGCTCTATCAGAAAATAAAACAAAACAAAAACGCCAAGAAACTATACAAGAAAAAAAAAAAACAATTCGCTACTAATTAGTTGCAGTAAAGATTCGCTAAATTAGTTAGTTTGCATTCAATATACCGGTAATTCAAAGAACAACAACGTTTAGTGGTACAGCAACAAATTAATTGTATACGGTTGATATGCAAATCATACACACATATTTCATTTGCTTGTTGTTTTTTGTTGTATTATTCAGTTAATATATGCACCACACAATTTTACATATTTATTACGCAATTATCTTGCAGTGTTTTTTTTTCACAGTTGATGTAAGTGTAACAGATACAATAAATAACTACAATAGGATCAAACGATATAAAAAATATTTCTCCTTATAAATTCTCATAATGCACAGTTTGTTTTTTACGTTAATTAAATATATTATATTTATATAAAAAGAAAAAAATTAAGTTGAGACTAGATGTGAACTGCTTGAGCATCTCTCTTTCTCTTTTTGTTTTGTTTTGTTGTTATTTTGGTTGGTTTTTGGTAAGTTCTTTATCGTACATCATATAAACATTTAATTAATTAATCAATCGTTATGTATAAAAAATAAAAAATACACATGTACATTATGTATATATGTTCATTTATATATATATATATAGTTCATCTTGTCTGAATATTTTCATTCATATATAATATGTATAGTTATTTATTTATATTATTAATGTTTTATTTAATATAAAAATTTAGAAAACACTCTAAGAACTACAAGAATACTGTAAACATTTAAACACCTTTTTCGATATCGTTAATTATTACTTTTAGTATCATCACTAAAAAAGAGAAAAATTCAAAATATGTATAGAAATTTCTATGAAATTGTTCTAGAATTATTATATTAATTTTTTTTTTGTATTTTTTTGCACATTTTTTTATGTTGAAATACGTGTAAGAATAGCTTTTTCTTTAAAAGGATATTATAGGAAACTAAAACTTATATATATATTTTATATACACAAATTTACTAACATTTCTGAACAGTAGAAAATTATCGTAGTCACAAGTAGTTCTTTGTCAAGATCGTCTCCGAATAATGTATATTTAGTATAATAATAATCAACAATTATATTATTGAAGCTTGAACGTGATGGTGTATTTGTGTTTTAATGTTTCTGTGTGTAAAAAGTACAAAAAAAAATGAAAAAAAAAACGATAATATTTGTTTTTCAACTCAGAATAATGAACGGGGGTCGAAATTAACGCCAGCGTTGAAAAAATTTCGACTTGAAAATTATAATTTTTTTTTATAGGATAATAATAAAAGAATAGTAGGTAGTAAGTATTACAAGACGCAGGAGATTTCTAAATCAAGCGAGCACCTTTATCCTCCTCAATTGGCAACCAATAGGTGCTGGTACTGTCCGTTGGACGCATACGGCCAGCTGTCCAGAATCTTGTCCTGTGGGGCGGCGCTGGGGTTTTGCTGGGAGCCGGCAGCAGCTGCGGCGGCGGCTGCTGCTGCAGCGGCAGCCACCTGCGGGCCGTTCTGGTAGAAGGGAGCGACGGCTGGTCCGTCGAAGGGCAGCTTGGCGACCGCCGCTGAGGTCGAGTACAGGTCCGGGCTGAGGAACTGGTTGGAAGACTCAAACATGGAGCGCGGCGGGAACTGCGGCCCGAAGGGGCCGTGATTGTAATAGTAGGAAGATGGATCCGGAGATAGGGCGCGACCGTTTTGCTGCTGTTGCTGGTGCGGCGGCTGCTGATGCATTTGCTGTTGCATGGCTGCTCTCTGCTTGATGTAGTTGCTGAACTCGGTCGGAGACATTCTGAAAGAAGCAATATTGTTGTTATTTCGGTTAAGTTGGTTGGATCTTTGATGGGTTGATTCTGATTGTGTGGTTTTTCAAAGTGTGCACCGTACCTGTTGACCCGTTTGCTGCTGGTCTTTAACTTGGTGCTGCCGAATTTGGTCTGCGCGAACGAGGCCGTGGTGAAGGTCAGAGGGGTGGTGGTGCGAGGAATGAAAGCCGGTACCGGAGACGGCGAGCCTTTGTAGGAGTTGGCCAGAGAGGTCGGCGAAGGTGCCGTGGAAGATGATACGTGGTGATTGAGGACGTTGGCGGTGCCCGGTTGGGGATTCAAGTTGGTTGGCGCTTGCAATGGGTTGCCGTTCTGCGTGGCCACTGGATTGGCAGCCGAGCTGGTGAAAGGAGTCACCGACTTGGGACTGGAGATCGTCAGATTGCTCAGGGAGCATCCGACCGATTCGATGGGTCGGAAGCATTGGGCCTCCGGGTTGAACGTTTTGGTGACTTCGCGATCAGCCGAGTGATCGTCTTGAGGGTCGGCTTTCTCGCTGAACAAAATCTTGACTGCTCCCTTTTCGCCGATGCGGTAGCTAACCTCGCCAGGATCCACCCACACTGCCAATTCTTGCGGCAAGTTCTCCAAGATGTCCTGGATGGGAACGCCGCTTTCGCGAGCCGCTCTGGTGAGCACCTTGTCGACCGGGTCGCCGGTCTTCAAGCATCGGAACGCGGATCCCTTGAAGGGTTTGTCAGGGTACCAGTGGCCTTGGAATTTCTCCTTCAGAGCCTTCTCGAGCTCCTCGCCGAAGATGTTGACGCGGCGACGCGGCAGCTTGTTGTACAGGTACGAGATGACAAAGTTCAAGGCAACTTGCACTTCTATATGCATCTTGGATTCGTGAAAAACAAACGTTTTGTTTCTGGTTTTGTTTCGTAGAAAAGTATCACACGTTCTTAAAGCGTCCTATTATTCTTTGATAAGTTTTCCGCCCTGGGTTATCCGTCGTTAGTGCTTCTTCTCACTGAGCAGATTCTTCTCAGTCACCTTTTATTTTCTGTTTTTCGAAATCTGCAAGCAAAGAACAAGAGAAAAATGTAATTAGAGCCAGAGGAACGAAGAAAAGTGGGTCGTCTTCTGTCATATATGAGCATTGTCTGGTTTTTTCATTTTTATTATTTTCTGTGTGCCGATTCGAAAGCGCGTACCTAGAGTCGCCGATCAATATTGTACAACGCGTTTCTCGCTCCTCTCTTCGTTCGCTCTCTGTACGAATTTCATTTGGAAAACTAGGTCACACCCAACGAGCATCTGATGGAGATATTTCAGGATAAGATTCTCAGCAATTATTTGCAAGAATATTAATGAACGCTCCCCGCTTTATCGATTAACGATCGTTTTTATAACCGCATAAAATTAAATTGACTAAATTTATGAGTCTGACGCTCGTTCCTTCCATCTTAACCAAAACGTTACCAATTAATATGCAAGTTGGTTATCCAATTAAAAAAAACCCTAATTTATTTCCTAATAACTTTGATTTATTTTTGGAAATTCAGTTTCCTTATATTGTATACTATTAAAAGGTGCCTCCTCGGTTCCAAGTTATGAGATTCAAATACATATTAGCTTATTACATTTTATTGAAACTTGTAAAAATTGAAACATAATTTAAAATTTTCTTCCCAACTTTATATTTTTTACATTACTATTTTACAACATTACTCACATAAAATACGAATTTTGAATAATAACACCGCAGCTCACATTTTTTTAGTTACCAAGGATTGTTTAAAGGAATAAAATTTTATTACAATTTTCCAATGCACTTTTGGAGTATAAAAAAAAATCAATTAATTTTAATGAAAATTTTATATGAATAATGTAAAATTAAAAGCACATTTACTTTTGAAACGAACAAAAAACAAATAATGAAACAATAGAGTGAAAAAAAGACATTCATTTAATGCAATTACGAAAACATTTTTTTTTCAGTCACTTCTTACAATATGCGCCACTATTTTTATTTATTGTATCTCCCAATTTTTTTTTTCTTATCGGTTGTTATTTTGTTCCCTTTTTAACTAATTATGAAAAATTAAAATTTATTTTATGCACCGACTACTACTTAAATATTAGATATAATATTGTTTTTCAGGATGGAAAGCTCTAAACCCGTTAAATTTATTTATCTTCGATAATCAAATATTCTTAAAGAAATGCATACCACAATTTAAATTTTATTACAACACTTTAGAATTGTGTATAAAATTTCACTTGAATCTATTATACAATTAACTTAAAGTTGGCCAAGATTGTCATGTGAGCTTTGGCAAACATTAAAAAAAAAAAATCGGTAGCGGAAAGTAAACAGCGATTGGAAAGCTCGTTAAGAAAAAAAAATTATATTCCCACTCACGCATCTACGAAAAGTTGTTTTGAGAGATCGTTATTTATAACCGGAGTAATCGAATTCATGCGAAAAATATGCGCTTGTTTGTACGAAAATAAGTTCTCAATGTTTGTGAGTATACGAGTACAGCGGCGGTGTATGTTGTATACGGTTACAGCCGTTGCATGGGTATAATTGTTATGACATTTCTGGCACGTGCCAATATTCATGAATCACGGCTCTTCTAAATGTCGTCGTTAGTTGCTGCAGGTACATATACAGTGTACAAATTTGGCAACGGCAGAGACCACTAGAGACGCTATTTTTTCATCTGCCCTGCTCTGCTCGGAGAGATTACGAAACAACATCAGCTTGTTTAAATGACGTCTTCGTTTATTATTCACCTCCAAGTTACGCCAGCAAAATGCGTTCATAAACAATCGCTTAAACGGGAAAAGGGAAATGTTCCAAAAAGGATTCATCAAACGAAAATTCCATAAAACAAAAAACATTTGCCGGCTTTATTTTTAGAACTTTTATTAGTTTTGTTACATGAAATAATAAATTTCTGCAAAGGGCATTTTATTACTTAACTTTTGTGTCTCTGTCTTAAAGAAAAAGTTTTTTAAAACCAAAAGTACCCTTGAAATTTTCCGTTCTTTTGGCATGCACACATTTGACAAAAAATATTTTTAAAATAAACGTAATAAAACAAACAAAGAATATGGCCAGGTTCCTCTTTAAATATAATACGAGTGTAAGAAAACAAATAACCATTTTTGCGTATAATTTAATGCTGCAATTTTCTTTTATGTTCCAAAGAAAATTTTTCTCAGAAAATACGGAAAAAGCTTTCGGTATTATCTGCAGAAAAGGAACAAGTGCCATTTCATGTCTCTGCAAAAATACCCGCACGAAATAAGTCGACGTGTAATAAACGTAATAACCCTCATCTCATTGCTATTTTTAGCCAGCATGTGGACTCTATTAATAATAAATCCATCGATGGCAGTTTAATCGTGAAGGCACCCCCTCTAAAAGGGGATGATTGGACACGTGCTGTACAAACGGGGTCAAGGTGTGTGTGTGTAAAAATGCAAACACCGACGGATTTTCTTTAACGTCTTATTGTCACGTGTGCGGAATCTGTACAAATGCATTTAAATATTCAATAACCTGTACACATGCCTTCAATAAGGGATTTCTCTCCTTTGGAGGGTTTTAATAAATGCTAATGTGATGGCGCGTAAATGTAATTAGGAGATGCATGTGCCATTGTCACGCAAAAGGACAATCCCTTCCCTGTGTAAATATACCGAGCAATTTTAATTATTCTTTTTTAATTATCCACATCTACAAGAATTAGGAATTCTTGATTTTTAAAAAAACATATATTTCATGTCAAATAAAATTAAACTTTTCTCGTATATTTTAAGGCCTCATAAATTTTAATGCAGTTGCTGGCATTTCAAACACCCTGTGTACCGACGTTAATTAGCAGTTAATTTATGCAAAAGTGATAAAAAGTTCGCTCTTTCTCTTCTGCTGCTGCTTCTGCTTCAGCTGTTTGCCAAAAGTGTACGGTGTGCGGCTATTTTTAACGACACACACACACCGCAAACGTACGGATGATTATTTCCAGCGTGGAAAAGTTTGACAAATTAATTGGCAGAGTGCAAAGGGTGCTCTCTAATTATAGTATCGAATAGTTTCAGTGGAATTAATCGTTAATGGCCGCTGAGTGGAAAAGCTATTAGAAACTTTATAACTGCCGTGTTAACCCACTTACGGATATTATGTAGTGTAAACACAGAGCAACTTTTGCAGTGCCGGAAAAGTCGCTTTTCTCGCGGCGAAAATATGCGCGAGCACATTAATTTATGATCGATCGTGCGTAATATCCACCCTTTATGCGTGTACACTGGAGGTACCTGTGCACGTACTCCGGGCTTCGAATACACTAAAGGCACCATTTCTATCGATTACGAATTAATTTCTATAGAATGCTTTTATTTTTTTATTATTGTATATGTGTAGAATCAGTACGATTCATTAGCAATGGCTACAAGATGTAAAATATTTTAGAGAACGGTTTATTCAAAGATCATTTATGCAGTGGGTACCCGGCGCCTTCGCTTCTGTCTATGATTTCTTTTTTAATTTCTTTGTTTATTTATTTTTTGATAAAAAGTATTTTATTTTAATTCATTATTATTGCTTCTTTATTATCATTATTTTTTTCGTTGAATATTAATATTTTTCACAGTTTTTATGTTGGTTGCCCACCGCCTTCACAGTGAATTTTAATTAAAATAAATTAAAACTACTTTAATTTTACTTCTTTATTTTATATTTTAATTGTCTAGTCGATTTTTCAGCAATATTTGTTTTTATAAACTTTTTTGTTCTTTTAAAATTTGTTTCTTTGCTTTTTTTGTGAGAATTTGACAGTTAAGGAACTATTTTTTATTTTGTTAAATATTTCAGCATTTTAAGAGAAGTATAAAAATAATTTTACAAAAGACCAAGGAAGCCTTAAAGTTATAAAATATAAAAATAAAATTTTATGAAGTACGTCGTTAAGGTAAATGACGTTTTTATTAAAAATAAATGTGATTTTAATTTTTTTTATTAATATTTACGGCGCTTTCATATCTTAATTTAATTTTTAAAGGTTTAGAATTCAATTCATTCTGCGGTTTTTCCAAATTGAATTAAACGAAATAATTTTTGGCCTTTACATTTAATTGGAACTAATTACGTGATATATGTTCCTTATTTTTGTTAATTAATTTTATTTTTTAATCACTTAAAATTAATTTAATTTCCATTTAAAAAAATAATTGCATTAACTTATTATACATAATACATTAATTTATATTTCTTTAATTAAACATTTGCACACTTTTTGTTGCGATTCAAAAGTATATCTTTTGAAATCAATATTTTTAATTTATTAATTTAAATATAAAAATAAAAATATTGTTTTCGTAAGACACGTAAAGCTTTTATGAAAAGTGAATTTAAATATTTAATTTAATTTTTTATAGTAATGTCCGGCGCCTTCACATGTGATTTTATTAATGTTTCCATTTTAATGTACGTTATATCGATTATTTCTTATTGCTTATTTATTTTTCATTTTCTAAGATAGTTTTAAATAAGAAGTTTCTATTGACTATTTTTTAAGTCGGGTTATTATTTTTAATATATTAATAAGTTAATACTATTTTTTTAAATTTTCCCTTTACAGGGACCCAGTTTTTGTAAAAAATAACTGGGGTAAAAAGCAATTAACTTTTATAATATAAATCTAATTATTTTTACAGGAACATAAAATTTTTATAAAGCACGGAAAGTTTTTAGGCAAAACAGCAAAGTTTTTTTTAATAATGTGACCGGCGCTTTCACATCTGATTTATATCCCAAAGTCTACCTTTTCAAATTTGAAACAAAGTATTATTTTAGTTATTACCATCGAGTTTTGTACTTTTAAATTTTACGTTTATCGAGTGTTTTTTTTTCATATCGCGTGTTTGACTGTTGTTTTCATTACAAAGTTACCTGCTGTTTAATGAACATATTCATCGAAGGCAGTAATAAATTAAGTTATTATAATTGTTCTAACTGAGTGTATTGTTATAAGCAAACAGCTTTAATAAGTTAAAATAAAAAAAAACTCTGTTTTAAAAATTACGGAAAGACAAATGTAGAAATCCTAATGCGTTCGAAGATATTGCGTAGGAGCAATCAGTCCGAAAAGGATATATCCACGCAATATTGTCGGCATCAGGGCGAAAAGAAAAAAAAAATTGTGCTCTTTGAAGTGATAAAAGGCCCGGAGATATCAGCGGAGCCCTTGAAAGCAGCGTTATTTACGAGTACGCATCGTTAACGAAGAGCGGCGAATGATATCCATCTTCATTTGTGCGCGGGGGCGTTGGTTGGCCAACAGTAATAACAACAATAGCAACAAAACGGCCCAACACACTCTTCTGCTGCCGTATTACTATATCGGCCGTAAATGTGCCTGATGTGTCTCTGTGTTGGGAAAACGGCGATCGATCGAGGCGACCCCGTTTCAGACTTGGCTACTAGTTTACTGCCACCCCCGTTCGTACGAGAAAAACCGATAAATCCGGGACGGTAATTGTTTATTGCTGCAACGTCACACATCTCTGCAATCTTCTCTCTTGTATATTGCGGAGGTGTCTTGTGTGGCACTGTGGCCAACTTGCTAATGACGCCAAGCTGGCAAATGAGTAATTTTACGGCTACTGTTTGCACTCGGCTTCTACACTCTTAAGTGCATTTTCCGCATGCACTTGTGGCTCGACGAAACTACCTTCTCCATTGATGTGCACCCGTTGATGGCCACTTTTATGCGTCTCGTGTGGTAATATGTATAGACGCAGAGCGAATCGGTGAATCTGTTTTTAGAGTGCTCGCACTAAACGGTTATTTTTGAGAAAGGCGGCTCTCGCGAATTTAGGACACAATGAGCATTCGCTGGGCGAGAGCGAGAGGAGAAAGAAGAAAGACCTCTTGACAGAGGCATTGAGTGTGCATTATTGTTTACGACGAATTTTCAATTTGCATGCGCGTCTAATTCGAAAAATCAAATTAGTTCGAGCGTCCTTGTTTTTCCTCACGACTTGCTCCACTCTATATATCTACACGACTTAATTTAACGCTAAAATTTGCCCGAGTGGAAACACGCGAAGGGCCTCTATTTTATACTGTTCGAGTATTTCTCTTTGCGAAACCGCATTAGAGGATGATTACAGAGTGTGTTTTCCAAGTGCTATGCATGAAACTGCATTATGCATTAATGCAAATTTTCACGAGAAATTTAGATTTCAGTTGAATGATAAAAGTGGCCAGTGCTGGAAAAACTTTTTTAATATTTATATAGTTTTTTAATTTATTTCCTGGGTACTTTTTTAATCCTTTAAATTTATTTGATAGTAAGGATTGTGGCAGCCAGTAGTTTTAATATTTTCATATGTTTTTAAAGAATCATTTTTTGATATTTAAATCTTTAATTTCCAATGAAGAAGAAGTGATTTACTGGCTGCTTCAACTAGAAACAAACTTTTTGCTAAATTTTCTCATTTTAATCAATAGTTATACAAATATAAATATTATTGAAAATGAATCAATCGATAGAGGATGCAAATAAATTAAAAATATTTTAATTATAAGATTTTTTTAAATTGTACATCAATATTTTGAATTATTTGTACATTTTAAACATAGGCAGGAGGCTATACATTTGCAATTCCGGTATCATAAATTTCTTTGTAAAGAAATTGTTTAAGAAATTTCTCAAATATATCAAACATTGAAGAATTACAAAAATGATATTTATTTGAAAAAATACAATTTTTACTAATTTTAAAATATTACATTTGATTTTTTTTATACTATAAATTATTTTTTCGATATGTGTTATCTATGTTTAAAATTTTCGGCTTAGTCTGTCCTATAAGCAAAAATTAATATTCGTTTATTGATTAGAAAGTTATAACCTAATAAATCCTAAAAATATTAAAAGAAGTGCTAAAATTCATCAATTATGACTTTTTGTTATTCAAAATTAATATCTCAAAAATATAAATGGTACCATTTGTATTTTTTTTTTCTACAGCTATATAAATATCAAAAATTCAGAATATCGTTAAAAATAATGATGTTGGAAACTAATTTAAACTAATTTGACTCAAAAACAAAACGCTAAAATGAAAATTTTAATTTACAATATTTAGAATTTCAAAATATTTTACTGAAAGGTTTTATTCAATCACCAGTATTTAAATTTTAAACAATATTCATTAGTGCAGAAAAATGTGTTTTTATTTGACTTTTTTAAATTGTTAATTAGTAAAAACATTAATAAAAATTTAGTCAATAATTTCTGAAAGAAAAATTTCCCTATTTATTTTTTAATTTAGACGTTTCTGCAAACAATAAAACTGAAATAAGAATTTCAACAATTATTGCTGCATAGTTAAAAATAGTGACTTTATTGTTGTAATTACTGGCTAAAAATTGTAAGCATTTAAAATTTTATTAATGTGTTTTGTAAAGAAGACAAAAATAAAAACCTATTTTTACACAGCATTTGTAATTTTTAAACGAAACTAGTTCTGCTTTTCTCATAAAAACAAGAAAAAACAAGAACAGTAAAATACCAAAATCTAAATGTTCTAATTTCTTTAAAATTTAAAAATAAAAAAGCAAACAACATCTAGACACTATGCCCTGTTGTAATAACTCCTAGCCGTGCAGTTTGCAATGGTAATTGCGTTACATAGTGAAAGGATGTAGCTAGTAGCTTCATCATCGTTCGAGATTAATCGTTTTTAATGAATGAGAAGCGTTTACGGGATGTTGCTCGTATATCATTATAATGTAACACACATGTAACGTGTGTATAGATCGTCAAGGCTGCCGTTGCCGTTGACAAACAGAATAAAAAGGTAATTGCAAGAGGCGATCGCATTTACCACTACTTATTTAATTAATCTACTTTGCATATACTGCTGACTGCTGAGCACTGCACACACATCTACATACACTTATATTTATAGTTTAAATGGTGTAAGGACGCAAAATAAGTAAGATGGCCCAGTTTCGAAATGCGTCTAGAAAAATTGACACATAAATGTGCAGCTTTAGTGCCGCAGAGTGTTGTGTTGTTGCCACTGTTTAACAGTTTCCTTTTATCAAGCAAGCAAATGGTAATGCTGAATATGTAGGGAATTATTCAATTACATTTACATAAAAATAATTGACGGATGTTAAAAATTACGTTCTCGAAACTAGTTGCATTTTTCGAGTAAGAATTCAAAGGTCTACTAATTTTATTATAGTGTTGCTCTGCATGGAAAATTTTTCCGTTTGTATAAATGTGATATTAGTCGAGTACATAACATTATTAGTATATAATGTGTATTGTTAAATGGCTACTTTAAGCCAAGTGTTTAGCAACCGATTGCAGAAGTTATTATTCTGGCAATGAAGATGCCGTAGGGTTTTTTTATTATTTATTTTTTAGCGTTGTGCCAATTGCGGAAAAGTTTTTTCTTTTGTCCTTTTGTATCTCAATGTTTATTTATTTCATTTTTTTATTTGTGTAATATTTTATTTAAATTTCTTTTGTTTTTACATAAAAATTAGTAATTTTTTTAGCAAATGATAATAATTTTGACTTGATATTATGCAATTCAAAATATTTGCGTCACCAATTTTATTTTAAATAAATACCATTGTTATTATTTATATCAGAAACTAGCAAGTAGCAACAAATAATATTTATGGTTAAAGTTTTTTAAACACTTTAATTTCTCATAATTTCTGTTTTTGTTTAATATTTATTCGTTGCATATATTAAAACATTTACGAATGAAAATATATACTGGATTTTTCTAGAATTAACGTTATTTTTTCTTTCATATACAGGATGAGCATTTTCTCAAATTAAACTTCAATTTTAACAATTTATATTACTGGATTATTGAAGTTCTTGAATATTTTGTTTATTTCATAAGTCTACTATGGGTTTTTAATCAGAAAAAAGATTCACAAAAAATCAATTTCTACGCCAAATCTTGTTTTTTCTTTTTAATTTAATAGATTGAATTAACGAAAAGTATGTGGTTCTATTAAATATGAGCTTTTATCTAATGTTTCGTATTTAAATTTTATTCGATTCATTTGTTTAATTTGCATAACAAATAATTATTCTAATGTAGGAGTGCAGCATATCTCTGTAACAATAACCAAATAAAAAAATATTTATTTCCTTTAAAAATAAGAAAGTTAAGTTTTATTTTTCAAGACCCCAATTTTTACAAAAATAACTTGTGTTGTTGTCGATATCTTCAAAATTTTATACATGTGATAAAAAACTTTGTCTTTACACATTTTTTTTTACTAAAATGAAATTAAAATAGGGAAAGCTGGGAGTGATCTATTTAAATTAACCGAGTTGACATTCATATTTTAATCTCAAAAATCAAATAAGAAGTGTCCAAAATTAAAAAAAAAAAAAAATTGGAATCTATTTAATTACGTTTATTTGAATCAATTTTTGTCTATTTTCAAGATGAAATTTTCATAAAATTAATCATTAAATAATTTTATAAAATAGACAACTCAGGAACCTCTAAAAAGATGTAATTTTTTGTAAATATACCTAAATAAGGTGAAGCCACCCACTTTTTGTCCATTCCAACCAATTCTATCTTTAAATCTAACATTTTTATTACTTTTAATTATCCAATTTTTTGTATTGCAAAAGGACTTCCCTTAATAGTCAATAATAGTTTTTTTATTTATTTTTTAAGTAAAAAAAAAAAAACGAAATAAAATGGGTCATTTTTCATTCCGCATGCTTTGGGAAATAAAATCTTTGAAAATGCTTTCACCCTGAAAACAAATTAAAATTAGAATTTAGCTAATAATTTATATTAATTATATTAAAAAGCAACTGATTTCAATTTTTAAACTCATAATTATGAAAAATTTAATGTATTGTATGCTGCTAGAGTACATTAAACCATTTAGACAAGCTATAACAGGACAACAATGGCGCTATAATTTACGTTTGTATGTGCGTAAATAATTATGACATCTCCGATATAGCAATTGCGTATGCAATGTACAGTTTATTTGCCCACTTGGTTATTGGTTCAAATAAAAATCGTTATTGCGCTAATTATAAACAAAATAATAATTGGATACATCGAATTCTGGATCTCTCCGGTGTATTGCGTAACCAATCCAAAAATTATCACTATCTATCTATGTGAGTACAAATATCGAAACTGCATATGTATCTTCAACCAAAAAATATGCATTCGAATAGATTGCATTGAAAAATTGGTGATAAAGCAGTCCACGAGTTGGTGCTGCAATATATCGAAAATTCACTTCCGTTTCTACCATTTTTGGAACTTTTGCATTGCATAACTCTGGCAACGGATTTTAAATATACAGAGCCATTCTTTGAATTTTCAAAAAAAAAAAATAATTCTTTATCTTTTATTTGACTAAGTAATTTCATTTTTTATTTGTTAATTTAATTTGTTAGTACTTGGAAAATTCCTTGCAAATTGAAGCTCAATGGAACATTTTTGGAGTTTCTTCCTGAGGAAAATTTTACTGTACTGTATAAAAGTGTTACGTATTCAGTGATAGCGTTGTTAATAAACCACGTTGCGACCTTGCAAACTAATAAACGTGTACAAACTCAAACATAAAACACAAATATAAGGTTGTGTCGTTGTGTTTGTGAGCTTTTGTCTTTTGTGTGCGCATAACGCATATACTGTATTATAAGTATGGTGCTCACAAATGCACAACTATGCACTATTGTGCATCCATCATTGGTCTTTCGGTTTTCATTACTGCGCTGTGGGGACAATCGAATGATTAGCCTTTTAATTATAAAAGCGCATAAATAGTAATTAGACGTGCACACGTGCCGGCAATTTTGCATGCAACTTAATAAATTCGTGAAATTTGCTATCGCAAATATTTGCGATTCCCATGGAAGTGCAAACATTATATGCCTATATGGACAAGCAATACAATTTTACAATTTTTGGGAGTGAATTTTGATAAATCGCAGAGTGCTTTTTGAACTTTTTTTTATTTGGTACTTTTTGTTGACTTTTATTCTGTTTCATTTTCATTTTTTGGGAAATTCATATTTCCCGAGTTTATTTTGTGTGTTTTGATTTATGCTTGAGAAAACATATAGGTTCTGTTTGTCTATTAGTGATAATTTAAAGGAAAGCTTTCGTGAATATTTTGCGCCTTCGTTAACACTAAGATAACGTTTTGCTTTTTTTGATAAATATTTCAAACGTGTATAATTTGCTTGAGTACCTTTTGTTCTAATTTTGATTGTTTCGCTGCTTGTCTAATGGCGTTGCTTTTCGAGTAATAAATATTTTGTTTTGTTTTAAAGGTTTTACCAAATTTCCTAAGAATTTGTAAAGTAAACAATGAGCTAGAAATTAATTTAAATTTTTTTTAATTAATATTGACTGATTTTTATATTAGCATTTAATAATTACTTAAAATTAGTTATTTTTTAAATCATGATTATATTTATTCATTATTTTAGTAACTAATAAGTTTACCTAATAAACTCTGGCCAAAATTATGGTATACAAAAATAGAAATTATTTCAATTAATTTTAATAGAACTTATAAATTTTTTTACATACTTTAAAATTTTGTCCCAAATTTCATATTTTTATAATTACTATTTTGCAAGTTCATAATTTGCATAAAATATGAATTTGGCTGCAGTATTGTTAATACCATTGCGGCTCAGTCATTTCTCAACTTTTTGCTGAAATAAGAACTGCAAAATTTCATGGCGCTGGTCACAAGTCCGTCAGTTTCCTGATTTTTCAGTCTCTTCTCACATATTTATAACTAATTTGATTTAATGTATCTCTCATATTTTTTTCTTAACAAGGGTGATTTTGATTTTGTTGTTGTTGTCCTATTTTAACTAATTATGACAAACTTAAAATAGGTTTTGAGATCAGACTACTAGTTAAATGCTAATATAGCATTGTTTTTCAAGATGCGATTAATTAAAACCCATTAAGTTTATTTATCTCCGTTGATAAAAGATTTTAATAAAAATGCAAACTATTATTTAAATCAGAAGAAGTAATAAATTTTTTCTTTCAAATAGAATAATTTCTTTAAAAAAAAAGTAATAATTTCCCAAATTGAAAACATTAAAACCTAAGCATTTCGTACTCCCAAACGATTCATTAAATTAGGTACATTACAAAGACGATAAAAAAGCGTCATTTAATATTCTGAACATTAAAAAGTAAGAAACCAAAACGATTTCCACGGCTCAAACCAGAAAAGTGATTAATAAATTACACAAAACACTTTTAGTCGTACATTGTATAATGGTTACATGTAACGTGTAACGTGGCGTTTAAATAGCGACCGGTTATTATTAGTTAGACGTTGTAGCAGCCTTGTCACCTACATCTATGAATAGTTTGCAGTGTGGGCTTCCAAAATTTTCCTGCACTAAAGAAGTGCTAGAGTATAAAAGGAATTTTGGCAGGGCGATTTTCGACTAGCGCCGCCGTTCCAAATTTCTCCGAGTGCAGACAATCGATTAATCAATCCGAGCTAATGACACTCCAAACACCGAAATACTAATTGCTAATTATGCCCGCAGTCATTTCATCTCAAGTGCCAAATATAGCTCAATTATCTAGACATTTAATTGTTTATTTCATCGAAAGTTGTCCTATTTAATTTTTTCCTGGTGGTTTTTCAAGTTCGGAAGTTCGGAAGATTCCGATTGACTTGAAAACTCATGTAATCTTTTGACAAATAACAAATATCTGTAAATCTGTATTTCCTCCTACAACCAAAGCTCTTTTCTACCTATAGGACGCAAAAGCAGTAGCAGTAATGCACCAGGGAAACTTCTTTTTGTATACAAAATTTAAATCTATTGTTCAATACAAAAAAGAATTAATTAAGTCAAATATTTAGTCATTCAAGTGGAAATTTTGTTGGTGCAATTCAATACCGAAAAAGTAGGAAGCTTTTTGTTTATCCAATGCAGACACCCAGCAGAACAAATAACACAGACAGAAACTCAATATTCTCAATGCACCAATCTCCGCCGTCTCTCTTCGATGCATTGAATGCCTTGAAAGGGCAAACGAATTATCGCAGTGTCACAGTTAGCAGCGATAATTTGGAAACGAGCGAGCAATGCAAAGGACGTTGCGGTTTGAATTTAAAATTTTCGGTCGCGTCCGTTCTGGTCAAGCGGTGCGTAGTTTTTAGGCGAAGGTTCCGTCAAATCAACCGAAGGTACCATCAATGTCATTCGTCGGTTTCGCAAATCCACGCCACTACTGTAGCATAGCTATTGGCTTTTAAAATTAGAATAACTATATGGAAATTATAATTGAATCCGTTGGTAATTGCGCATTATATAAGAGCCATTAATGAGTCGCGTTTGCCAAGGATGCGAACGGTTTATATTTAGGAAATCAACAAATGTATTAGGTGAACAACAATATTCGTTGCATCGATATTTGATTGTTGCAGTTGTAACATTTGCAGAGATTGTGGGGTTTCTGCATTCGCGCATTATTAACACACATAGTAGGTACATATAAATTTTGCATTGGTTTGTATGCAATCTGTAACATAATTGCTCAATAATATCTAACAATGTCAGATTGAATTGTATGTAACATTTGTGAATTGAGTACTCGAGTGAAAATCATATCGAATTGTGAGGCAATTTATTTGCGTTCAATGTTAACAGTTTTTTTTTTCTAGGTATACTTTATGGCACTTGTTATGGTTGTTTCTGATTAGTGCATTTCATAAGAACGGTTGTTTTTTGTGTAAAAATTGCTTTTTACAATGTTTCGCATTTTACTATATATTTTTTTTTGATAATTTAGCTATGCAACATTCTTTTATTTGAAGTTTAACTCTTTTTAATGCATTTGAAACTGTAGAAATTCCAATAATTTATATAAAGTTACATTAATTTTATTAATAAATGATAAACGGCATTCGTTTTAGTTGTTTTGTTGCGAAAAAAGTAGAATTAAATATTTGCTTATAAAGTTGTAATTTATTGACAAAACAATAGTAATGCTCATTATTCTAAATATTTATTTGTGTTTTAATTATATTTGCGAAGATTTGGGTTTTTCAACAACTAATTGTATTTACGCTGGATCAACATGATTTGAGTTGAAGATTTAATAATTAGAAAAATAACCGGGTTTTCTTTGGTATTTCTATTTTTGAAAAGTAAAAATTATTATTTTTACTCATTATTTGACCCATTTTCGGTTTCTTAGTATAATTATAACATATTTTTAAAATGGCTTTTCTATTTTTAAATTTAAACTTTTAAATTTATACCTAAAAATAATTTCTTTATAAATTAACAAAAAAAAATTTCATTTAAATAAAAACCTTGATGACCTGCAATACGCCAAACTTTCATCATTAAAAATAGGCCATTCATAAAAAAATAAAATGATTTTATCGATATCGACACATTTCATTTATTCAAAAGCGAGCGATTTAGAGTTACGATAAAAGTTCCATCGTAGAAACAAAAGTTTAAATTAATCGTTTTTGTTTCCTGTCTTTATATATAATAATACAATATCAAGTAAAAACAACCATCACACAAATAGACCAAATAAATGCTGCATGTGAATAAAAAAGCGAAATTTTCCACTAATCAAAATAAAATAAAAATACAACAAAACAGGATATGAAATGCGCAAAGTAAAAAACTTCATCGGCAATTACTGCGAAACAATAAAACATTATCGCAGATGATAATACTATAGGTAATACCTACATAAATCGGAGCATAAATTGCGTGGTATTTTTATTTTATTTTTAAAAGCCTTATTTAAAAGAAAAATCCGGAAAACTCTTGCAAATAAAACAAAACAAATAGATATGAGAGAAATTTCGTACAGAGAGCGAATTTCATTGATATAAAATGTAAATGGTAAACGAAATAAAAATTGATTGTTGGTACTTACCGAAAAAGTGTGTAAAGCCAGTGGAAAATGCACTAATTTCCTCCGATTTGCAAGACCAAAAAATGAACGAGCCGTATGGGAAAATCACAAATGAAATTTCGAACTTAGTTCGCACCGTTAAACTTTTTTTTCCTATTACAACTCTAACAAGTCGTAGCAATTGTGTAGTATTTTAGCAGATACAGTAATTAACAAATTCAGTGTGTGTGTGTGTGTTATTTTTTTTATGTTGTGTCTGTGTGAGTGTTGTGTTGTGTGTATGTGTGTATTTCCTTGTGGTGGTTTTCTTGATTATTATTTATAAAAGTAGAAAAATATAAAAGTATGGACTAGCGTAATTTATAATATATCTTCGGTTTATTATATGTAATTCCCAATTCTTTCTTTTATTAATGTTTTGTGTTGTAGTTTATTTATTTTTTTATTTTGTTGTTTTTTGCAGATTAAGTGTGGGTGTTTATTCACATACGGAGGAGCGAACTCGCGGTCGCGGCTAGCGCACTAGTCGACGGCAGCACACACAGTGACGACGACAGCGGTTTCGACGGCCAATATAAGGAGAGTACGCCGCCGCCGCCGCGCTGCCACCACCGTCGTCGCGGCCGCCGCCACGCACGCACTCGCTCCTTGACGTCACCGTTGACGTCACGGGGAGCGCGCTCGTTGCCGCTGGCAACCGTTTGTTTGGGAGTCCCGGTCCCGCTGTTGCGTCACTGCCCTACTACTATACTGGGACGGGACGAACGAGTCACGTATTTTACGACAAGGAGCGGCGCGCCGCGCAGTGCGGTCGGAGCGACGGAGACGGACACAGGTTGGTGGAAGTAATGGGAACCCAGTTATAACCCTGGAGACCTATTTTTATACTCTCTTTCTCTGGCCCATATTAATTCACCACTCGATTCTTGTACTGACGACCCGACCGCGCCAAGCTTACTACTCATACAACACATATTGCGTTGTTTTCCAAAGCTTCGGGCCCTTAATGATAGCATTTTCAATGTTGTTGGCCTGTTTTGTTATGCTCTCTCTTTTTGTTTTCGGAAGGCTCTGGGCGGACGGAAATTGATGAGTTTGTTTTGGTTTCGATTTATGTAGGTCAGTGGAATTTAAAGGGTTTTTTTCTGTTTGTTATTGGAGTTAATTAATTATTTGAATCAATTTTTATGGTATTTCTTTTTATGATGTTTTGGGTCTAAAAGAACAATCATTTTGCTGCTCTTTTAGATAAATTTTAATTTTATAAGTTCTGTCCTTTTCAGACATTAAAATGAATTTATAATAGACATTTTTAATAATTATTATTAGTGTTAATCACTAATAATTGGTGAAAATGATCCCTTAAGAAGCTAGGAAAATAATTCAAGAAGAGCAATCATTTTCTTTTTCTTTTAAGTAAATTTTAGATAAATTTTTTTTAGATATTATAGTACATTTAAAAACAAATCACCATTTCTTATATCCTTTGCGAAATAATTCATTATACAAATAAGTATCGTAGAATTTGAAAAAAGTTTTTGCTCATTTGCAAAAAAAATTGATACAAATAAATTTTGAGAGGAAATGTCCACTGCAAAAAATATATTTTAGGAAGTAGAAATTTTCAAATAAAAGTTTAATTAAAAAAAATGCAACCTAAGCTAACCTTGCAAAAGCAAAAAACAATAATTACAAAATTTTACAACTAAAAATAATTGCATTTTAAGGATTTTCTTTTATTCAAAATACATTCATTTTTTAAATATGCATACAGGATCTTTTTTTTTTCTTTGTTAAGGCATCTGTTTTGAAAAATAAAAGTAAATGGGAACTCGGTTCCCTCAGCAAACTTATTTTCAATCAAATTAAAGATCCCCACTGAAAATAGATTAAACTTGCTATCACTTCCGTGAATATCGGAAATAGATGAAAACTTTGATATTTTACATGGAACTTTCCAATTATAATTTTTATTTTTCTGTGAAAATAAAGACCACTTTATTGGAAAAGTTATTATTGTTTTGCTTACTATTCAAAATATGTCCTACACTTCCGGTAATTTCTGCTAGAAAACTCATATCTTAGTTATTATATTTCAAAAAAAAAAAATTATTAAAGATGTATGTGAAGAAATTTTATAAATTAATTTTGCTTTAAATGGTAAAGAGTTAAAAGAAATCAAATTTTATTAAATTATATTACTTCACTGGATATTTTAAATTGAAATATCAATTTTTTGTATATTCATTTATCAGGTTGAACTTAAATGGGTTTAAGAAAAGCTTCTATCCGATAGGCCTATGATGAATAGTTCTTGGGAAATTTTATTTGAACAAAATTTAAATTACTTTGTATGACTGAACAAATTGTGTTGCCATCATGGCAACGGATTAAGCTATACCTTAAATCTGAAGAAATTTTTGCAAATTTGTTATTTTATTTTATTAATGCAGTTATTTCTTTAAATTTTCATTCATTTCATTCCTCTATTTGTCACTGAAATACCAAATAATGTTTTAATGAATAAAATAATATAAGCTGGGTTTTTATTGAATTATTTTTCTATTTATGCCCTATTTGATATTTAAAGGTAAATTAGGTTGTTTCATTTGCAAAAATAAAATTATTAGTTATAAAACTTCTAACATGGAAATAAACCTTGCATATGACCTATTAACTTAATTTATTATTTTCTTTGTCTGCTTTGACAATGTTTAAAAGTTATAAAAAGTGAATTCAATAATGGAATAATTAATATTTAAAACCAAACTTTAAATTTAAAGTAAATAAAATAAATTAAATCCGAGGCAAGTAATAAAATTAAATAGCATATACAGCACACTAAACTTAAACTATAATTCCGCAATAAAAATGATTACTTTTGCCTTTTAACCTTTAAAATTCATTCAAGGGTAACTTTTCCCACCCGAAATATATTATATTTTATTATACCAAAGATTATTTATTTTGTTTTTTTTTTACATTTTTATTATTATAATTTATAATAAAGGCTGCATTATTGAATGAACAATTGGAATATTTACAATTTACAATGTTAATTATGGTTTTGCGTAAACAAAAAGCATTGCGTTGCGAAATAATTAATTCATTTTTGTTTTGCCTTTGTCAATATTATTGGTGAATGGCAACATCAAATAAAACGTTTCACTTTTCATTTATTTTTCCCCAATACGATCAAATTGAAAGACGCAATTCGATCGAAATAAAATGCTTAAATGCAAATAAGTCTATAGTTTCATTAATAAAAAGCGTAGCATCCGCTGATATTGCCCATATCGAAAATGCTTCAATGGAAATTGCATCCTTTTAATCATTAGATTTATTCGTGCTAACAAAATAATTATCTTTGCTTCGTTATAATTATTTGAGATAGTATTAAAAACCTATAACAAAAAGTATGTTGCCAGGGAAACGCTAAAGTGACTTTGCGCTTTCAACAGCAGAAATATCTTTCCGTTATAAATTAAATAATTTTGGATTTCAAGTCGTGAAAAAAGGATACGCGGATTTTTAATGCGTGTTTATAGAAATAGGAGAAATGTTGCGCCAAAATATTTGGCAAGCTAGTCTTTAGTCCGACTCATAGCATAATGAACAAAAATATAATAAAAAAAAAAAAACTAAAAAACCTAAAAAAACGAGTCATTAATTTAATGTTCCGACTACTGCTGTTGAACAAAAATAACTGTTTTGAAAAAATAAACAACTCACATATTTCTGGTTTAAATTTAAAATACTTTGGATTGTTTTGCTTGTGTCAAAATGCAATAGCTTATTTAATAGTTTTAAACATTTTTTTCCTTTCAAACAAATGTAATTAATTTCACAGACTAAAAACAACAATTTTTACCATTTTATTAATTTTGTTATCCCAAATTATCTGCCCCAAATTATAGTCTAACTTTTTATGGAAGTATACTTTTCCTCGTTTTTAACTAATTATGACAAATTGTTAAAATTGGTTTTGAGCAAAAGCTACTTATTAATTATTCGATATAGATTTGTTTATTAAGATGGACTGATTAAAACCGATTAAGATTATTTATCTCCGGTAACCAATATTTTTTTAAGAATACAATGAGTGCCATAATTTGGGACATATGAAGTATATCTTCTTGAAACTTAATTTAAAATCATAATTTGGAACATAGGAAGTATATAGTTTTGAAACGTAATTTAAAATCAGTTTAGCCGAAACACCCAATTTTCTAATATCTAATTTCAAAAAGTGAAAATCTAGCAATTTTTTTTTTAACATTTTCGCATCTTTATTGAAATTCTATACGAAAAATTATATCTTTGTTGAATTCCTCGTCTAAATTGGATTTGGAAAGTTCTATGAATTTGGATTATAATTCTTAGCAGTAAAAACTTACAGGATGTTAATAAATTGCATTTGTTATTTAGTCAATCTTACAGCAGAAATTAAAGAAAATAATGTAAAAGAAGTTCTATTATTAAAATATCCTTAGATTTTGACTTCGCGCTGCCGGCGTTACCTATTTATGCAATTTAGGCTGAAAAACTTCAAAATTTAAATCCTTAATGGATTTGTTATAAAATTGAATTTAAATTTTTAATGATGTAATTTTTTGCAACAAAAAGGTTTTATTTTACTAGAAAAAAATATTTATCCTACTTATAGTTTATTTGTCAGAAAAAATAATAATAAATATGTCCTCAGTTAAACACTTTAGCGTTTTTTTTGTATACTAATTTGTCCTTGCTTTAGTAATTTGTGGCTAAAGTACAAAAAAAGGCCATAAAAATTATAAATATTAAATATATAAACAATTCTATTCAATAGCACTCGAAAGTAGGCAAAAACTATAGAAAAGCCACAGTCGATTGCACGCCACTGAATCGTCGTCGCTTTATATAACAATAACAATTCGTGTCACCCATATTAATTTCGTTGCAATAAAGCTGGCAGTTTATGCAAACATTTCAAAGATCTCATCTTTGTTTGCATTGGACAAAAGTATATATTTGCCGGCTTAATTAGATAGCAACATTTACCTCATTTCGCTTAACAATATGTATAAGTCGCTTATATAGTGCAAATAAATATTTCCTTTTTGTACGTGCTAAAGCGGACGCACAAATATAAATTGCAGCGAAAATGAAGAGAGCGTTTCGTAAATTGTGCAAGTATGTTGCAAAATTTGTTTAAATATTAAAATGAGCGTGAAAATTTGTATTTTGTATTCCGAATTTTTGATGGATTCTCTTGCTGGCTACACAGCATATAAAAGTTTCGTTAACTTTTCTTCTCTCAAACTTTGCGCATTCGCATCGCAAAAAAAGTGATGCGGACTTTGATTATTATTTTTATTGCTCGTTACATAGTAGCTTATGTTTTTTTTTGCACTGCGCACAGAGAAAATAAGCAATTAATATTGTTAAAGCTAATATGTAATCAAACAGCATGTGCAATGGCCATGATCCGTTTAATGGAAACCGCTAATTATTAATTATTACATGTGTTTTTGTTAATGCATTGTGCGCTTGCTATTATATTATCGTCATTGCACCCGCATTTGTTTAATTGTTATTGTTATTTTCACTGACACAGTCAAAGTCTTTTTTTATCATAATATTGTTTCTCAATTGTTTTTAATTGGGTCTAATATCGATTAATATAGACTTGTAATCTTTTATTTATAAATTGATATTTTTAATTTTAAATCTTATGAAAATTTCAAGCGAAATATTGACAAATTTAAGGGTATTTTTATTAAACTGAACAATTAGTATTTAGAAAATTAAGAAATAGAATTAAAATTCAACAAAATTAGGTAAAACTGTAACATTTATTTGAATTTATTTTACTTAGTTTAAGGATTTATATAATTAAAACACATACTCCCTCTATAGCTAATTATGGCATATAATTAATTAAAATTCTCTGATCAACGAAGATTTTATTTTAATTTTTAATTTATTTTTTATTTTAATACTTAACGTTTTAATTATTTCATCTTGAAAAGCAATGCTCTCTCTGTTATATTTAAGTAGTAGTCGATACTCAAAATAATTTTTTACCGTTTGTCTTAAGTAATAAAAACGAGCAAAAGACATAAAATCAAAATCACCCCCGTTAAGAAAAATGAGAGATGCAATGAATCGAAATAGTAGTTTAAATGTGAGAAGCGACTTTTTAAGATTTAAATTTTGAAGCTTTTCAGTTAAAATTGCATAAAAACCTCTATCCCCGGCAACCTAAAGTAAAAATCTATGGAAATTTTAATGAAAGGACTTCTTTTACAAATATTTTCTTTAATTCATTAAGCCGCCGTGACTTTCTGGTCTGCAAGATTGACCAAGTAATAATGTAATGACCAAGTAAATTCCCTTAATTAAGATCCTGTAAGTTTTGACTGCTGAAAATAAAACTTTTTTGGGGCAAATTAAGACGAGGAATTTTTTTAAACTGAAGACTTTGCATGTTGAAAATTAAAAATATATTAAAAGTTCAGTTGAATCATCTAAAAGCCATCATGTACTTATTAATTTAAAGATTTTTAAATTTAGATAATTATAAAAACCTTATTAAAAAAATATTAAAATATCAGCATACTCGAAGAATGAATAAAACCTGTTATCACGTCTTAACAACTAGTGGCAAACGCAATTTGCGCCCACGTTAAGTCCTTTAGAAAGTAATACGGTGTGCCCTTTATATTAACGGAGCCGGAGGAGCGCAAGGATGCTCAAACGTGTGTGTGTGGGCGAATTTGGCCTGCATTGTGTTATTAAAGCAATTTATTAAAGGGCAGAGGGGAAATTGCGAACGCTAATGTACTCCCGATCGAAGCCAATAAAATTTTATTTATTTTCGGCCCATGCCAAAAATATACTTTTATGTATATGTAATTCATCTCGTTCGTCTCGTGTGGAATAAGCAATCGATATGAATTTCTGTGCTGTCGTATCTGTGAGCGAATGTGTATAGGTATACTATAGTATAGTTACGGAATGGAGAATTTGAAGCGATTAATTCGGGGGCTAAATGAATTGCCAGAGCACAAAGCATCTGAAACGAGGCGAGAAAAGCTTATTACGAAGGACGCTCACTAATTGCATTATGTATTAAAGCTAAGGACTAATCTAGCTGAACGGAAATGGGATTTATGAAAAGAAAAACAAAGACATTAATAAATATTTATAATTTGAAATCATTTGGTTTTGTTCTATTCGTTTGGATTTTTTTATTGCTTTCTTTAAGGGATTTTTCTTTAAATGGATTGAAACGAACCAAATTAATTAAGGATTTACAAAATAAAAGAAAAAATAATTGATAAAGAGGCTAAATTTTCCTTTTTCATTTTCAAATGAAAATATTTTTCTGATTGTTTTTTTTTAACTTTTTTTATTTTATTAAATGAGATTAAACCGAACTATTTATCAAAATATTGTAAAATTCAAAATAAAAATAAAAAAAATTAAGTAAGACCGTTAAAGCTAATCCTCAATTTGTCATTGATATAAATTATAGTTTATAATTGCTTAATTTTATTCTATTCTTTTGTTTTTTTTATTGCTTTCTATCAATGGTAAGGAACCAAATTAATTCAAGATATATTTAGATTTAGATTTTACAAATTTAAGTAATTATCAATTAAATAAGGAAGCTAAAAATCAATCCTTAATTTATCCTTTATACATTTTCATAGTTGGTAATTGATTGGTTTTTTCTATTCATTTATTTTATTTGCTTTTTTTCAACAATCAAATTAATGAAGGATTTATGTAAAAAATAAAGTAAACAAAATTTAAAAAAGGTAAAAAATATATTTACGTATTTTCAAAGGCAACGTAATTACTCCTATTTGGTTTTTGTCTTTTGGTAAATTTTTCTGATCTTTTTTGTATAGAAAAAAATTAATAATTGGTTATAAACCTCCCAAACCGATGAAATATTTAAAAGAAATTAAAACTATGACAAGACAATTAAATTTATAAATAAGACAGCTAAAAGTTAACCCTGAATGTGTTTTCCTTAAAAAAAATTAGTTTTTTATTTATTTCAAAAACAATTTGTTTTTTATCTTACTAATTCTGTTTTCCGATCTTTTTTCCTTAAAAAAATCCTAACAATGAGGGTTTTTTTCTTTTCGTTTATTTTTCTGATTTTTTTTTATAGGATAAAAAACCATTAATTAGTATAAACCTCATACCAAACCGGTTCAATTTTTAAAATTAAGACAAACAATTAAATATAAGGATGCTAAAAGTTTATTCTAAGTATGTTTTTCCTAAAAAAAATTGTTTTTGTTAAAATATATTTATTTTTTATTTATTTATTTTTTTTTTTAAAACAATTTACTTTTTGTCTTATTCATTTAGAATTTTTCCCTTAAAACGGAGATTCTCATAAAATCAATGAAATATTTACAAAACAAGTAACATTTATTTGTTCCCAAATTAGATTTTTCCTGAAAACGAAACAAAAAAAAATCCTTAAATAAAGCGAACATAAAATGTTTCATTTAAAGTGCGTTAAAGAATACATTTACCTTTTGACATTTGGAATATTTTAACATTTCACGCAATTTACATGTTGTTTTAATTAAGCGTGCGGCTTTATTCGCAGCATTTAATTTTTAAATTGCGTCCTTTCCGTCTCGGGATTTTCAACCGAAGTAGCTATAATTTCATATTAAAAGTACCCTAGATTTTTATTTATCACCGCGAGTGTTTGTGACCTATTAATTTGCAAAGGATATAATTAAATTTATCGTTGCTTCCATCTAAAAACGTATTTTTTTTTATTTCAATTACACAGCAATTTTTCATTCATAAAAATGAAAACATTGTTGAAATTTATCATAAAATTTACACGCAGCAAAATGGTGAATAAAAAATTTACAAAATATATATTTACTTTCATAATAATAAAAGCAACGATAAACAATGTTATAAATAATGAAGTAAAAAGCAGATTTATGGCCACACTTAAGAAGAAGCGCAATAAATGTTGAAAACTTTAATATCGAATAGAATAAGAAAGCAAAGAGGTTTCTTACGAGTCTAGTAAGTTGAAGAGAGGAATAAGACGAGAGAAGAAGAGAAAAAAAATGAAATGAATGTTTTTAGTGGTGATAATGGGAAATAGAACCCGGATGGGGAATTTTGCGGGGGCGTTCTTGACGTCAGGGGACGGTTCCTGGCCTAACGTACCAGCTCTGAAAATGTCAGAGTTCGTCGCTGCAATCGATAGAGCGGCAAAGTACACCCCGGGCCCAGCTGCGGCCTTCCTCACTCACTGCCGCCTTGCATTTTATCCTGATTATCCTTATCCTTCCGATCACTATTACCCCTCTTATACAACCACTATCATTATTTTATTATCATTATTTTATTATTGTCCTTATCGTTGTTATTGTTACAAGCTACGTTATTACCAGAACATCATCAGATAGTTATATCTGTAGGTAAAACAAATTAAATCAAACTTGTATCTAATACTCGTATAATGCTTTTTACTTAAAATAATTCACTTTTCTATGTAAAAATATTATTTCTTTTTATTACATTAAATCTTATAGATTTTTCCCTATATAGTTTATATTCTATAATTGGGTCATAAAGAACAGTTATAAATAACAAATACTTTTTGAAATCACTCTGATAAAATAATTTTTGAATGATCTTATTATTTATTAAATATTTTATGCTATTTCATATATTAATCAATCTATGTATCCTCAGAGATAATAGTGAATTATGTTTCATGTTTTTTTAGATTTTGTGCTGTGAAAACCGATTAACCTTTTGACATTTCTAAATTAGATCCATTGTTTTTCTTTCTTTTAATATTTCGCTTTATACATGAAGTCAATTAAGTTATTTTTCAATTAATTTAATTAAATGATAAGCTTTTTTTCATTTGTTATCATAAATCTAACCGCTTACAACGCACACAATTCGTTGTTTATGTAAACATAAACAATTTCTTTTCACTAGCTTCTGCCTGCAACCCTTATATTTTCAATAGTTACATTAACAGATTTCAGAAAGTCCCCAAGAAGTAACTTTTAGGCATAATTTTTGAAAAAACACTAATATGGATTTAACTTTTAAATTGTTTCATTGCAAAACACGGTAATTTTACTACAGATAAGTTTTTTTTACAAATCTTTAAAGATTTGTTTTTGTTTTGTAAAGCTTTGTGAGTACATTTTCTGCAATTAAAAAAATGAACGACAGATTAAAATGCAAATAATTAATTAAACCCTTGAATTTTCATAATTAAGAGCAACCCGATAGACTACTTTATTGCGACAGAGTAAATACGACTAATATTAAAACAATTTTGCATTGTTTCGAGAAAATTTGAAACAGAAATTTTTTTTTTTTTCTTGGTGGGAACATATGGTATATTTTTCTCCCTTATATTTTTCTGCCTCGATTAATTTAATAAATAAATAAAATCCTTAATTATTTCTGTAAAACAAAATTGATAAAAGATTTGGAATTCCCTATTAGATTTTTTTTAATTTTATTTAGTATGAATTAAACTTCAAATAATAAAAATGAATACAATCGATGGAAACTTTTGTGAAAAAACAAATGAAAATTAATTCGAAAGCATCAGAGCGTAAATATTGGCAATTATTGCTCTTCTTTAGAAGAAACCCAAAGGATCGCTTTACGCCATAGTAATGGGGAATTGAAAAGATGAATTTTCCCGCAGGATTCGACGATTCTATAATCGAGCCACGAACCGTGCTGCACAACTATTTCCATCTGCCAGGGGATGAAAAATAAGCGGACCGAAAACAGTCCGATTTTTTATTTGACTTGCGGGGAATTTCTCCGCCCACGCTTCCCCTTTTTCGAATCTATCCGCTTTCGCATCTTTGCCTTGTTTGTAAGCACACACAAAAAAAAAACGAAGGAATAAAGAGATGTTTTTTATTTGTTCGGCAGATGGGTTGGTCTTCTGCTAATGTATTATTTATCGAAGGTCCTTCTAAAATTACGCGCTCTTGAAAACTTCCCCAAGAATAGGTAAGATAAGATACAGGGTCCTGGGTCCCTTAATTTAACCGCCTAATGTAAAATCGTTACTTTGATATGCTAAATGTAACTTGTATTTTTAAAAGCTTCAAATAAAAAAGGAAAATATTTGCAATTAGTGAGAAAATTTTGTTCTTTTTTTTTTGCTGGTGGAAATTTGTGGCCTTTATAATTTTAAAGTTCGTTAAACATCTCGCTGCGGAATGCACAATGAGGGCAAAAATTTTAATTAAAGCTGTTGCTTAAATTAACTCGTTCAAAGTTTTTGAAGTAAAGTGGCAAGTTTGGTATTTAAAAAGACAATGAAAATTAAAAGGTTCAAGGATGAAACAATTTTTCTTACATTTAGAGAACATTTTAAGAAATTATAATAAAAAATAAGATAAAAAAGAAGTCAAAAAAGTTTATTTAATTAAAAAAGGAGAACAAAAAAACTTCGAAATATAAACTCGCCCCCCAAAATCGATATTTAATTTTGCTAAAAGTTGGGACCGAAAGCCCATTTCTTTATTTATATTGCACGTGTTTGTCGTGGAGGTCCATTTTGGGATGCAATTTCACCCTCTCGAAACCGGCAAAAAACAATCAATTACACACGATACACACCTCAATTTATAACGTTGCCCTTAACGTGCTGCTCGATGTAATCAACATACCCAACATACAAAAGGAAACAGTTTTTCCACCTAGAAACTTACTCAAACACAAGGAAACAGCATAAATTTTCGGGAAAATGTTTATTTCATTAGTCCTTGACGTCAATCAATTATATTATATGACGCAATAAGAACAGTGGCAAATTTGTGCTTGCAAAATAAGCGAGAAAAGCTCTGAAAAGCAGTTTTACTATTCAATATATATATATAAAATATAGAGACAAATAATCAATTTCGTTGGTGTGTGCAATGTATAGAATGTCGTCCAACATTCCCTGGATGAACTTTTAACATTTGACCTTTAATCTTCGTGCAACCAGGAAATCTGGGACTGCACGCTGCTGATGCTGCTGCTGCTGCTTCTCTCCGTACCTCAACGCCGAGTGCAATTTCGCACTCCGATGCGATTGTGAGCGGCTGCCGTTCGGACAAAAACGAATTATCTAAAGGCGCATAAAGCAGCCAATTAAGGAGAAAATTCGCTGGACACGTGATTAATGAACACTCGAATGGATTTGCGTAGATTCGATGCGAAATATAATAGAAATAATATTATTTACGTCTATTGCCAGAGCTATTTTTGTTTGCAAATAATAAAACTCCCCCTGTCGATATTATATACTTTTCGTGTTATATATGTAGTTTTGCTGCTGCTTTTGTTTTATTGTTATCACGTGGAAGGAAATTAATGGAGAATTATAGTTTGCTATTTTTACGATGATTAATCATAAAATATAAATCATTAATTTAGTTTTGCTGTTTAATATTATTTTCGGTGTTCTTTGTCGATGTCTACCTAAATTTATAAATTATAAATAGTTTCTCGGTGGCGTAGTGCTTTTGCTGTTTTATTATTGCAGAGTTTTAAAGTAAGTTAGAGGGAAATTGTTTTTCAAGTTTTAAGCTCGTGTTTCCTGGTTTCATTCAAGCAAAAGTTTTCCGTTTGCTCTAATGAAAAATTACTATATTTGGTGTAATTTATTAAAAATAGTTGTAAAATTGTTTTTAATACGAAAGTTTTTATTTATATTTACACTTTTTAAGAGTTTTTAACGTATAAAGCTAAGAGGAAAATAAAATTAATATTTTGTTAAAATTTTAAAACAATTTCAAAACTAAAGGGCCGTTAATTAACACATCTTGCAGTGACAATCTTATGATTTTAGAATTGTGAATTAGAAATAAATGATTATTATTTATAAATATTGCATTTTATTACATTTTTCTTTGCTTTTAAAGAAAAAGTTAGCAAAGAAATTATGGAAAATTATTATTAGTTTATAATCTACGATAATACTTTTTTAAGTAGTTTTGAAATTACTTTTAATTTGAAAGATTATTAATATCTATCCTTAGTTAATGCACTTTTTGAGTTTTATTGTTTAAGGGGGTAATAAATTTATTGTCGTCATAATTCTCTTTTTGTAATAAATATTTTTTTATATATATTCAATTGAAATTATATTAAGTTATAAAATTAACTCAATTTTTTCCGAACTTCCAAATTGACATAGCTTTTGATTTCTAAAGATAGATAGATAGATAGATATTTATTTGCCATAAAAAATACACTGAACATTTAACATGTTATTGGCTCGTCAAAATAAAATTTTAAGTAATATTTTATAAAATGTTTCATTAAAACAACTAGTTAATACTTGATTTTTTTTTTCTTAATTACATTAAGATTAAAAATTTGAATAAACATAAATTATTGATAACAAATATTTCTTTAAAATTAAAAACATTTAGTTTTTATAAAAAAAAAATAGTTTTATGTAAATAATAATAGTGAATTGTAGTGAAAAATATAATTTTATTCTCCCATTATTAGTATAATTGCAAAACGAAAAAATATAATACAAAACATTTCATATTTAAATAATAATTTAATTGGTTAAAAAAAATTATAATAAAGAACATATAAAAATTTGAAACCAAAATAAAGATGAAAAAACTTATTCCAAAAGTAGTTTTACAACTTTGATAAACTACCTAAAATTATAGCAAAAACCGAAACAGTTTCCATTACTTAATAAATAATACCAGACATAATATTTCAAAAACTCAAAAAATTCAAAACAAAGTTTTAATTTCCATTATCTTGGCAATGAAATTGAAGACAGCATAAAGAAACTTTCGCAATTATAACGAAATGAACGCATCTTGCAAACGAAACAGAAAGCTTTCTTGGTGATTATCTTCCGCATCGTACTAAATAAGAAATAAAAGGGAACCGGAATAAGAGAATCGTCATTAATCGTCGTTTAATATTAAAAGATAATTGCGTCTCTGTTCGCCAATCAGTTAATCCACGGCAGAGTAACGCGGTAGTAATAATAATAATACTAACAGTAATAATCCGACAGTGAAGGATAATATTCATTTAGAAACAAAGGCAAGTAATGATCGGCCGAGTGGCGAACAATATAAAGGGTACAAACACAAAGTTAGATTATATGCGGAGGAGTCCTTTAGATTGTCCTCCTTTTGTTGGTCGTCGTGTGCTATCCACGTGGGCCGTTCCGTTCGCAACCCTTTGCCATAGTGTGTGTACTACTATAATATTCCACCCCAAGTTTGACCTGCAATGGAGATTGTGTGTCGAGGTCAGGGCTGGTCTGGTCGATGGAGGTATCCTGCGCAGGATCACTTCCTGTCGCCGCCGAATATAGGGCCACCACCGCCATCGACGCCCCTAAAACACACTAACTTCATCCCCCACATATTGCTGCATCGACTGCGATTTATAAATAGGCAATCAAAGTCGGATTAAAATAACTTACAATGCATTCGCCCAGAAAGCAGAAAAGGGAGAAACTTGTCCTTGACCTATAAGAATTGCTAAATTATTGATATATTAATTCGTCACAAAAAGTTTCGAATAAAACTTCTAAAGGTGGTTTGTATACCGTACCGTTCTGAAATAACAACTGAACCGATAAATTTTTGAATTATTTATAGAACCAAATGTTTAATAAATTATTCTAATCAATGAATGTCCATAAATATTTTTTTTAATAAAGGACGAAATGATTTATTCAATAATTTGGTTTTAAACTTTTATATGTCAGTTTTTTGTTTGTTTAATTTTTATAATTATTAGGTAGTGAAACCACAATTGTTTTAAAATAATTAAAGAAATTGTTTTTGTTTTTTTTATTTTATTGCTTGAATGAGAAATATTTTTGCTTTTTCCATTTATCATTGGAGTTGAAATGGTTGAACCTGAACGTCAATTAAAGTAAGCAAGCAATACAGAAACAGTCTTTCTTTGTTGACCCTGATTAATGGTTTTGTTAATCAGAACGCTTACTGTTACATTAATTACTTGCTCGTGCAGGTAAAATGGATTATTTAAACGTGAGAAAATTTTGTTTTGTTTCTTTTTTTTTTCATTGTTTTCTTTTTTTTTATGTAAATAAGGGGTGCGCTGTGAAATACCTTCATTTTTTTTCCTGCTGGGAATGAAGTTTTTGCCGTCTTGGAGAACTTGCCCCCTATAGAGAACTGAGAATTCAATTCATTGCTTAATTAAACTTGCCACTTAAAAACAAATAGTTTGGGTTATTTCCGGTTAAACCGTAAGTGCAGGAAATTTGAAATTATTTAAATTATTTATAGTAAATCAGAATTATTGTCTTAGGTAAGTTTACCAATCGTTGGGAAAATATGTCAGGGGTTGCCATAAAACAATAGCCACCGTTATTTCAAAACTGTTATGTCTTGTAAACTTTAAAACAAAGGTAAATTTAAGTTAAAATTCAGAGGAAATGTTCATAAAATTAGTTTTAAATTATTTATTCTTGTAAAGTACTGTAATTATAGAAAACTTATTACAGAGCACGAAATTATTTTCAATTAATATTTAAATACTAAAAAAGTTAAACTTTTTTTCTTATTTACTTTTTAACTATAATAGTTCAGTTTTTTGTACAAAAAAATAATTAATTGATACAACATAAATCTGAAGTGATTGATAATCAAGTTTATTTTTTTGTTTTCTAACTATGAAGTAAAGAACTTGTAAATAAATGCAGTTTATAGTCGATGGGCAATTCGGTTTTCCAATACAGGGAAAAGTTGCGTGGGAGGATAGAAGTAATATTGGCACTTTTAATATGCTATACAGTAAAATGATTTAAAATCAATAACAGTCCTTCGTTATTTCAAACGACCATCTCGTGCGTCAGTTATCGCTCCCCACAGTTCTATAATCAAATCCTCTCCGAAACCGAACTCCTTAAAGTCCGAATCCTCGATGGCATCGGCGAAGTCCATCGAATTCACTTGACCCTTGGCCTTTTCCCAAATCTGAGTGGCCAATTCGGCATCGTTAATGCCCAAATAATTCTCCAATATCAAGTTGATTTTCTCCACTGCCAAGTCCATAACGTCGTCCTGCAGGATTAAAAATATACATTTTTTTATTAAATCAGCTTTATTATGTTTAGAAATTTTATATTTCAATCGGTTTTGAGTAATGAAAATTTGTGCTGTCCATTTCAATTGCGATGCATTGTATTGCAAATTTTGCATTATCTCCTTTATGATAAATACCAAAATTAGATAAGCAAAAAAGCCGCAATTAAATTGAATTTACTTTAAACGTGACCAAACTTGGTGAGCCACTTTAACTCTCAACGGAAATTGGAAATTGCAAAACTCGAGTGCGCTTTGAAGTGACATAAATCGATAGCTTAATTAGCCAGCCAATTACCATATATTATGAATAATGAAAATTGCAATACTTAATTAGTGCTGATAATATATTGTCCATAAACACTACATATTATTTAAATGTTTTCCATCCGCTTAATTAAAAGCTTTCACTATTTTTTTTTTTTTTTTGTTGAAATATTGAAATATTTAAAACGATTTTTTTATGAGGGAATAAATGAAAAAACAAACCTTTTTAGCAATTTCCGCGTTTCCACCCGACTTGAACCTCAGCGTTTCCATGCCGCTGCCGTAACTCCGGCCGCCGCTTTTTTTGGCACCCGATTTCGGTGCAATCGATGTGAAGCCGCTCTGCAATGGTTCGATAAGTCGGATGGTAAAGGACGCACCCACAGGTATGGACTTGAGCATACGGGCCACTTCGTGGTGCCTTTTACCAACCATGCTTTCGCCATTCAGCTTCTCGATGTGGTCCCCGATCTGGAAAATTTGCATTTTATTACTGTGTCTCTCTATCTGCGCCTCCTCTCTCCGATCGGCTGGCCTATATTCTGCAGCGCGCATTGTTTACTTGTATGTGGGGGTTGCGATCGATCACAGAGCCATCCTTGATCCTTTTTATGAAAGCGTATCCGACGCCGTTATCAGTGATGGTTAATCCTAAGGCTTCCTCCTCCTTCACGACTTCCACTTCTTTCGGTTGTCCTGAAACAATTGCAAGCGCTGCGATGTGAATCTATAGTTTTGCGAAACAATGGCAATTAACAGCGGATCGATATGTAATTGATTCATCCAACGAGTGGGCACACAAAGAATAACAATTAAATAATGCGCGCAAATTATTTCAATTTCACTTTCCATTATTGTATTGTTCATGTTTTCTCTACCTATCTATCTATGCGCAATTTGTAATTCTTATTCACTTATCTTTTATTTTTTATTGTTGTTGCTCACCTTTTCTGTGTGCGAATATGAAGTCGTCTAATCCTATTTGGCCGGCTAGAAGATTCTTCATGTCTATCTTGTAAGTGTTTAGAGTGCAAAACAGGATCTGCAAGAAACGGGCCAATGGTTAATTTAATTAATTTTTTCCTCGTCGAGGAAAGTGTTTGTTTTCTAAATTAAAAAAAGCGAAATAACAACGTTATTGGCATATATTACGCATAAATAACAATAAATGTAGAAAAACAGAAATTGTTTGCACGTGAACTTGCATTTATTAAGTACTTTTGTATTGAAACGAGTTTCCGGTTTAGGCATTAACCATGCTTCCTGTACTTTTTTGTCATGGGCTATGATGATGATGATGGTTTACGATTGAAGCTTCACAAGAGTTTGCAAGTACTTTATTCTATTCTGTCACTTTTCAGCTGGTTTTTTTTTAGCTCTTTTAATTCTTTAATCTTTTTTTCTTCTTCAAAGTAAAGCCTGTATTTACTTGCTTTCTTTTCTTTTCTTTTCTTTTTATTTCATATTATAGATTAACGTTTCAGATGCAAGTAATAAATTTATTCTACTCACATTTAATCGGTAATACTTTATATATTACGTGAGTAATTTGGTTTTATCTCATTTAATATCTATCCAATGTTATTAATCATTTTGCTGTAATTCGTGGTTGTAATTACTAATTAGTTCTAAAAAATATAACAAAATTAATAAAATATTTGCCAATAACTTTAAATAATTTATTATATAGGTTTTTAGTTAAAGTAATTTTATTTAAACTTTTAATAACAAAATATTTCAAACTGAAATAAATAATTTAATTTATCTAAAGAAAAGTGCGACAATAATTAAAATTTTACAATCATTTTTTATGCATTTGGCTTAAAAATTTCTAAAAAAACAAGTATCACTTTATTTATTGCTGTTTTTTAATTTTGCATTTATAGATGACAAGTTTTTAATTGTTCTTTTAGGGGTATATTTATTTAAATTATTTCCCAAAAAAAAAAATTAGTGAAAAAAATATTTCAATAATTTTCGATTATTTCCACAATTAATTTTTCCATTTGTCTTAAAATGGATAATAATTCCCAAAATAAACAAGAAGCAATTGCCACTAAATGAATTTTAATTTCTTTCGTTGGAGCCAATTCGATTTTTGTTAAATTTGCCTAAGGACAGTAATAATTACAGTAAGTTCAAGGGGCCCAAAAAATAAGGGTAATAATAAATGAAATTTTGAAAAAAAAAATCAAATTCAATTAACTTGATTTAAAGGAATGTTTTATTAAAAAAATAGCATTTTTAAATGAATCCCATTTCATTCAAATTTTTCCAATAAAATTGTAACAATAATTAAATATTTTTATAATAAATGCATTAGGATTAAATCTGTACATAAAAAAAAATTAAAATAACACTGAGGCTAAATAAAATTGTTCCACTAGAACAATTAAAAAATGAATTGCAGTTAAAAAATTAATTACACAATTTATGGTAGTAAAACTTTAATTATTTGAAAAAAGAATTAATTGTTTGTTGAATTGACGTTACGAAATAAGAAATTAAACCTGCAAAAGTTACTGACGTTGAATTCGATTTCGTTTTTCTAACTACCATAACAATAAACCCAACAGAATTGACAATAAAATAATCGAAAGTAGAAACATAAGAAGAGTTCAAAAACCGCACAACAAAATAGTTGTATACACATAAGAAAAGACAGAAGTAGTTAATTGCATAATAAACGTTTTATAATCTGCCATCTAACAGCTTCAAATGAACAACGAAAACGTCGTAAACGTTAAAACAAACTCAAAACGACTCTATTTGTTAATTTCCAACGGATCTGGACATTAATTCAAATTAAATATTGTGTGCGGCTTGAGATTCGAGGTGTATCGATAAAATCAAACAGCCTATGAATAATTTACATACGCGCATCGAAACAACAAAATTACACATTAATTACACGAAATTACTACTATTTGCTTGCCACAACAAGCCATAGCGAGCCGTCAATTCATTAAATACGTAAAGATTAAAATTTTAAGTATACAAATGGAACAGCAGGCACCTACCTAAATAACATGCAGCCGTATGGTGTATGGCAAGCTAAATTTACCGCAGAGCTTATTACAACGAAAATGAAATGTTATACGCTGCTGCTATATTTAAATGGTGCTCATTATTTATTCATAAATCGCCGATTGCCCGTTGCAATATTGCAACAAATGGGAATTTCGCAATGGCACCAATGTGAATGACCTTACATTACGAGCTATTTTTTGCTCTTACGGCCGATGCAAAAAGAGAGGAATATAAATTTCAAGTGAATTAAACTAGAACTAACATTCTGTCGCGAGCCTCTACTGTTTTATTGTTGCGATTCATTAAAGTGCTTTTTATTAATGGACGCGCATTTGCAATTACTGTACTTGCAGCACTACGTGCAACAACTGGCATCGGATCGTAATAGGATGTAATAAATCAACGATTCTTTCTTTGCAATCACCGGTTACTGCAACTACTTGTACAGGGTGTTCCGTGAAAAAATACCATCCCCCTTTTCAATGGTATTCTTCTTGGAACTTAAACTGCAAAAGTAGGGAATTTAATTAAAAATTACCTTTCAATTTGAAAATTTTCTTTTCGTTATCCTTTTAAAGATTTTGTAACAGCAAATAAATATTTTTTTTTTCTTTAAATCACTCTTAAGAAGATAGCTAATAAGTGTTTTATGTTATACAGGGTGACACAAATTTTGCTATACCATCCCTACCACTTCTTTGTTATTGTTCTCAAATAAAAGTTTACAAAAATGCAGTGTTGGTGTTTAAAAATCAAAAGTTGGTGCCATTTCCGGTGAAACCGGAAGTGATGTAAAAATGACAACTATCTAGTCCAATTTGAAATGTTGCCTTTTGTATGATGGATACAAAATTTGGTGAAAATCGGTTCATAAATAAAGAAATGGCAGGGGTGGTAGTAAAATTTGTGCCACCCAGATTAATGATGGGAACTTGAGCAAGTTTTAAAAAAAACTTTTATTTATGGTAAAAAAAATTGCAGATCTTTTCTGTGTTGTCAAAGGGATGTCCTCAATTTAAGAGAAAAAATATACTCCCTCTGGTCCTAATTATGGTATACACGTCTTTTAAAACCGTTGATTAACGAAGAAAAATAAACAGGATTTAATCATTCCATCTTTAAAAACAATGCTAAATTTGAGTAGTATTTTGTGCTCAAAATAAATTTTAATAGTTTGTCATAATTAGTCATAATGTGAAATAGAGGTAGCATTTTTTATAATAAAATTACAATTATAAAACCTCCAAAAAGTAATATAAGTCGTCAGTTCGACGAAAAATGAAGATAACATTTAAACTGCGGGTGCAATAATTGTCAAAAAGCCCTTACATTAAATTTAAAAAAATATTACAATGAATCTGCAGATAATTAAAATATCCCATGTGGAAATTAAAAGGCCTCTAAAACGACACGCTTTTCATTTAAACACCCAGTATTTATATTGTGCCAATAAAGAAATCTATTTTTGAGGTAAATAACGAAACCCACAGGTGAGCAGCATTTATATTCGATTGTGGTTTGATGTGATTGTTTATTCGGATCCCAGAGTGCCTCGTGTCACTTAAATTGGTATTTTTAGAAAAGGTAATACTTATATTCATAATTTACATAATCGATTTTCAATAAAGGTAGCATTTTACGGCTTTATTATGTGGCCGCTTTTTCTGATTGCGCTGCCTTTGGTAATAATACCATAATAAACTGCGCTTTCTGTTGCTGTTTTTCGTTTTTTTGTTTGCAAAATTTAATGTTTGTTTTTAATTTTACTAAAAGCTTCATTGAAATAAAATTTCATTTGTTCTCTTTTATTACGTGATGAAAAATTATTATTTTCGGGGATTACTTCTTTGTTTATGTGCCAGATTTAATTGGAAATTCTGGTTACTTAGGATTTACTTTCGGAGGATTACATTTTTTTTTTTATGAAAATTATTTTGATTTGTATATTATGTAATTCGTTATAAGCAAATGGTTTTTAGTGGGGAACTTTATGGAAATATTTATTGTGACATTTTTAAATTTGTTATGAAGTTTTATTTAATTAATTGTTTTTTTTTTTAACAGAAGGAAAAACAACATTTTTTAAGGTTTTATAATCTCTTTAAGCATTTATTATTAAAATTTATATGAAATAGTTATTACTTAAAAAAATTCCAATGAAAACATGTCAAAAATGTATAAAAAATGACTTTCCATTACTATAAAAAATATTAATGATTATAAACTAAAAAATATAAATCATAACGATAGAAAGCGAATACAACCAATTTATAAAATCCCAGACGTAATTAAAAATGTGCTACACGTGAAGCTTAAAAGGCGTGTAATTAATGTACAAAGTGCTTAAGTGTTTGAACATGCAATTGGTGAAAATCATTTACAATATTCATTCGTATGGTGCTAGCAGATAAAAGATATGCCACTTCCTTTTTGATTAATACCTGGAAAGGTATTTATTATCACCTTAACGGTTTCTACATTACTTAAACAATTTGCAAATTGTTGCTAAAAAGTAACTTTTTCGCAGAAAGTCCCCGTTTTATTTCTGTTAGATTTTCGTTTTGAAATTTAAAGATTAATACTTCGTGCCTTATGGCTTTCACTTGCCAACGAATATCGTTTCATCTTCCTGCGCAAAGATGCAAAATGTCAAGCCATGAAAAGAGCAATAAAGTTATTTAGTTTGCGTTCACTTTAAGACTGTAAGTTTCGAGAGCCATTAAAATGTTTTCCGAAAGGTAAAAGGTCGTAAATCTATTTGGAAATTATTTTATCAAATAAGTGCTTCATTTTAATAATAAGCATCACTAAACTGAATTTTCAATGTTTTTGTTATTTAATTTGATGTTTTTAATTAAAGTATTTAAAAATATATATATTTTATTTTGGGAAATTTATATGAAAATTATTGCAGTTCATAATTTAATTTACTTTAATTAATAAATATATTTTATAACTTAGACATTTATTGCCATAATTATCAATTAAAATTAATCATTTCAATATTGACGCAGAAATATAAATAATAAAGCCATTTAAAGTCTTGAAAACGAGAATATCGTGAATTTATATTATTCAAAGTAATAATAAGTGCGCTTCAATGCAAGAAGTTGCCACAATAAAAATTTTAATCAGGATGACATCTGTGAAGAAAGTAGGGCGAGGAAATCGTTTGTAATTTTTCCATTTCGATTCTATCACAACCAATTTTCTAAGGATCAAAACCCTTTGCGTCCAATTTGTGTTAAGAAATTGCTATTTAATCAATACACCAAACATCAAACAGTTCTATTATTTGTTTTACTCAGATTTTTTTGTCATCAAATTAGAAACAGTTGATATTTTATTTATCGCCGCTTTTTTGCTCTCAAGAAAGAAAAAAGAAGCGAAATAACAGTTAACCTTTTTATCAGAACCACTTTTTCTATGTAGAAAAATAAATAGAATCCAATTTAAAATCATCAGTTTGAAAAACTGGTTCAATAGCTGAAATCCTTAATTGCTCCCTAATGATATCATTTGTAATCCAAGCAAGTTTTTAGTACTAATTGGTTTATATTTAATTGCATACGTGATCTGAAAATATATTTGAAAAATCCAACTTTGAATTGTTTTCCCAAATTTTATTGCAATAAAATTAATTAATTAAATGATCTGAAATTATTGCTGTTTTAGAAATAAACTTTTCTTTTCATTTTCTTGTAAAAATTTGTAATATTTCATTTTTTTCCAAAATTTAATGGTCAAATTTTGCGGTTGTTCATTCAAAGGTCAATTGCATTTTTTGCATGTCCTTAGATTTAAAAAGGAAGTCACTAACTGCATATTATGTAAACAATTGCAAAAATGCTTTGGATGTTTCTTTAATAATGTATTATTAAGTCATGAACATGTTTAAAGTTGGCAGAAATTTATAAAGAAAAAATCATTGTTTATGAAGTATTTAGAGATTGTTTCCTAATGACTCAGTTTGTAGTTTGTATCTAGCATTAAAAGCAAGAAATTAAACAATAAAATTAAACACACAATTTCAAACTGAATGAATAAAAACAATACTTTTCTTAACTTATATGAACTAAAAACCTAAAAATTAAAGCTGTAACTATTTCTAAAGCGAATACTTTTCTTTATTGCCATTATCTATATACAATAATAAAAAAACAAAAGAATTTCAATGTTAATTACCTCCGAAGGTGGTATGTCGAATTGCTCGGCAATCTTTTCATACAATTCCCGGACGTTGCTGAATCCCGAAACGGATGCATTGGCACTTCCGTGAGCCATCTGACAGCAGAAGGCCATATCGACCATCTTCTCCTGGTGATGCTGCTGCTGCTGGTACGGATGCTGTTGCGGATGGTATCCATTGCTGGTGCCATTGCTCCTGTTGCTCTTGCTTTTGGCCACAGAATTGTTGTTATCCGTCTGATCGACCGGCGGCTGCTTCAATCTGTCCTTTTTCTTGAACATTTTCCGCACTCAAAAACGTAAAAGCAGCCGAAAATAACAACAAAAGCAATCGACATGCACACTCGAAAACTACATCGACCTATCTATCCACTTGATCATTGCGTTCTTCCTGATTAGGCGTTATCTGGCCGAATCATGTGATTACGCGGCGGTAATAATTGGGCTTCAGGTGCGCCGCGCTCGCGTTGCCGCTAATAACGTGCCTACTACTTATTACACTGACTCCGACTGACTTTACCTGGTGAAGTTGACTTTAGTCGAGTCGAGTTTGGAGTTTGCTGAGCGAGCAATGCAAGTCCCGACTTCGGCCGAAGCGGACAGGTGTAATTACCTGTGCGTTTCGTACGTAATTTCACCGATACTGGTTTGCCGCGGCTCCGAGGATCTCTCTCCAATGTTTAAAATATCTTCGAAACAACAACAGGTTTTGTAATGCTGTATAATCAGCTCTTTGTTCTTCCGACAATTTTTGCGCTTACTTTTTTTTCACTCTCTTTTTCCTTGTTAAGAGAGTTACGGATGCTGCGAGTCTTTGCTGTGAAGGAAATTCTGTTTTTTTTTTCCTTTTTCTTTATTTCGGTATTTATTAGGTGTAGTTCACACTTTTCGTTTCTTAGAGAATAAGTGTCAATCGAAGTTTTGTGAAAGGTTTTTCTTGCTTGTACGTTAGATTCTTCGTTTCTGTTGTGTTGCTGAAAGTATTGGAAAAATCTGTGGGGAATTTAGAAAAATGTCGCTTGTTAACTTTGTAAACCAGTGCAAAGTATGGTCCACTGGACCAACAAACTTTTCCAAATAAACTTTTTAATTGATGTTTCTTGAGATTATTTTGATGAGTCTCTCGGTTTAAATGTAATGAAAAATTTTGTTAAAAGTTCGATATACTTTTTGGAAGCTATTCAAATTTATTTTTGAGGATTCATCGACAAATAATTTAATTTTATTTAAGTAAAATTTAATTTTTAAATGTTAATAGTAGAGAAATTCGGGCCATTTTAGTTTGAAATACTTCGGTCGTATGACCTCCGAAGCTTAGTTGACACCTTAATATAAAAAAATCCAAATTTTAACATCATTTTTCAAAATTATCGGCTTTATGATCACAAAATTTCTAATCAAATTTTGCGATGATGATTTTGAATTATCTGGAGAATAATGACATTCAGTTTTTTTTTTAATTTCCAAAGTAAATAACACTAGTAAACAATGTGTTTGTCACATCAACTTTGTAAGGATAATTTTGTTAGTATATTCATTTAAAAAAAACATATTGTTTTATTCCAGTCACGTCCAGACACCTAAAGAGCCATTCTCTCTACCCGTTTATGGGTGACTTCGCCAGTTTTAAAGATAGAGATTCCGTTAAATTGACCAAAATGGGCAGAATTTTACCCCCAACTTATTCCCTTTTACAAAAATCGGATATCTGTCCTGGTTCCCCAATTATCCAGAAAAAATCGACGATTTTTTAATCTAAGAACCATTGACTAACAAGTTACAAGAAATCTTGCTTGATGGCGCGAAAAATTAGGTGGCCCGAAATCCTTTCAGCCGCAAAGGGATTATTAGGCAAAATATGTAAGTTATTACTCCACCTACTTAAAACCAAAGATCTTCAGCATCAATACCATCTAATTGTGGATACTTAAAATCAATCATCTTACGTAAAATGACCTCACCTTCGCCTATGTCGAGGTGGTTGGAATTTGATTCACTTTCACTTACAGTGGGCTGTGTCTTCAGTGGTTTGAGCTGAAGAAACACGATGGTATGATCTTCGAGCATCATCATCTTGAACTGTTTTCTCCAAAATAGTTTATTAATATTATGTTGGTAATTAATTCCCCGAACTTATTCTGCTGGGCTACCCAGTCCGCTTAAACTACAATGCGAATTTTTTTAATTGTCTTCTTTATATTTCGTTCCACTGACTTCTTAATAAGTTTTTAATTTATTATCAAATTACGTTGTTTTGTTAATAACTATTACAAAACTATATAAATAACATTCTTTCTATAATTTTTTTGTGCACCCCAATTAAGATTTCTTCCCCTTGCGGTAAGAGAATCTTCTAAGAAGTTTATCAGTAGTAAACTATTCTTTTTTTTAATTATCTCTAGAATAAAATAATTAATTAATAAATCGTAGATGCAGTTATTAATCAAGTACCATAATAAAGTGGGTATTATTTCATTTTATTACATCACTAAAATTAATTCGTGATCAATTTATTTACGGCTAACTATTATGTATTTGGACGTAAAAGTTTTGTATTTTGTTTTAATTTAATTTTACAATCTGTGTTATAATCTTTTTTTTTGTGGGACCTGAAATTACAAACAATAAACCATAAACGAGCTAAAAAATAAAATTCACTATAAATTAAAATTCAAAATAGAAGAAAATTAAGATTTACAAAATAAATAACTTTATTTCGTTTTAAAATTTTAACAACAGTTTTACTTACAAATAAAAAATCACCACAAAGACAATGTTAATACAAGCGGTTTACAATTCGAAAAATAAAAAATAAAACTCAAAAATGCAAACTCCTAATATATTCTCACAGTCCTTTCAGTGAGAAGTGGAATTCCAACGACTATTTGTTAGTACTTTGAACTTTCACTCTAAAGGAAAAAAAGAAAAACAAACAAATTATTAGAAAATGCAATAAAAAAACAAAAACAATAAAAACCAGTAGCATATTAAAAAAACCAAACAAAACAAAAAAATTTAAAAAAATACTAATCTTGTTGTAAATGAAAAATGAGTGACTTTCATATTGTAAATTTAAAATATCGCTGATTTAATTGAAATTATTCATTGTAATATTTGTACCTATTTTCCATGGCCTGTTCGCGGTGCTTGATATAAGATAAGAACACATTATAAACCATTGTAACAAAGTTAATGTACAACACTTGATACTGAACAGGCAAAAAGTAGAAATTAATGAATTGCGTAGGTGGCCACACGCTCCAATCAATCTGCAATTAGAATTTTTGTTTGAATTATTAATTTTCCCATTTTAACGTAGGCAACCCAAATAACAAAACAAACAAAAACAGTTGAATACCTAGAAAAAAATACAAATTTTAAAGTGAGAAAATGATCATACCAAATAAACTTCGACAAATTTGCCGTTGATTTCTTTGGTGCATTGATTAAGATCCTTATTCTCCATCAGACCCATGCCGTAGAAAAACCAGGCGATGCACACCGGCGACATGATCAACTGGTCCAGCAGGATCTTCTTGGTTATGGCAAAGAGATTTCGCTTTGGTATGTAACTATCCAAATACTTATAGAAGTAATGATGCAATGGGCCCATTGTTAGCCCTACTATTGTCATCCTTACTGAATTAATGAATTTTTTTAAATCAGTTGTTAGTATTTGTTGTAATAATAAGTACATACATAATCGGCCCCAATCATATCGATCATTTAACATATGCCTTCTGAATTCTATTTCTTGTTGGGCCAAGTCTCCAACTCCCATCAGAAATCCGGAGGTCAGTGTGTTGGTTAAAAAGAGGTACTTGCCAAATACATTATTAAATAGTGCACCACCTCTGATTTTGGTTGAAATCTCTGGCACTTGGCGATGCTTGTTCGAAGCAAATCTAACTAATTTCAGAGCCACACTTATTCTGTTTCTCCACATTTTCTTTAAGTTTTAATTTGATGTACTTTTCTAAATTAAATTTATTGAAAAGTATTTTAAAATACTAGATACTGCCGCGTGTTATCACATCCATTGTTCCTGGGCTAGTCTAAAATTAAATAAATTTATGTAATCATCTTTGGAGGTGTAGGTAATTTAACACATTTCTCATTTGAGTTTTGTTTGCTTAATGACAGGCACATCTCTGAAATTTCGTGTTGGTGTTTTCGAAAGCAATTAGCATTTATTTCGTGTTTCGAATCGATATGTGGGCCAAATTATGGAAGATTTCCTTTGATTTCATGTTGGTTTTCAACAAGGAATTGGAGAGATTTTCTTTTAGTGCTATCCGTGAAAACTAGATGACTCTCAATGTGTAAATTACTTGTTTCCTTTGATAATTCTAATAATTCATAAGAGAATTATTAACAATATTTTAAATAAATTAATGCTTTTCTCTGGTTTGTTAATTATTTGTTAAATTTCTTGGCAATTAAAAAGGTCGCAATTATTTACTTAAACTTCTTTTTGTGCTTTTTTACTTATTTGTACTTTTAAAATAATAAATAATATTTCAGAAGAAATTACTTTTTAAAGTTGTAAAATAGGTAAAAATTTGAATAATTATTTAATTAATTATTTTTATTGAATTCATTTTATGACTTTTTCTTAAGAAAAGTAAAAAAAGAATTGAGCAATTTTTAATGTTCTTTCTTCTTCTCTCATAAAAAAAATATTTCTCCTTTTTGACTAATAAAATCATTAATATTTATTTATTTAAAATTTTTATTGTGGCTTTGTCTTAGCTGATTAATCGTAAAATTAAATCTACTGAAATTATTTTGTTAATTGTAAAAACTTCAGAACTCTTTAAATTTTATTAATATTTAGTAAATGTTAAATATATTCGACGTAAACAGAAATAAAGAAAATAAGAAAAACAAAGAAACAAATTACAATTCAAATTGAAATAGATGTCGCCTGAAACTGAAACGACTTGCGCAACTTCAGAAACTCGAAACACTGTTCGAGTCCTTTTTCAGCGCACAATAAATTCATAATCCCCTTTCACATACATTTAATATCCCTATACAATGAAAACCGAAAACAACCCCCGTTGAATCATCCCCTGAAAAAGCAATATGGCGTCCGTTCGCCTTATTTTGTAAACAAGCCAACGCAAACCCCAATAAAAAGCAACTTTGTGATATTTTCTACGAACCAAAGTGCACAAAACTAATCGCCTAGTTTTTTTCTATCTGGAGAATACAAGACTTGAGACATTTTCGCTGCGGTCAACGATATTTCTAGTATTTTTACAACGACGAAAAACTCGCGAACATAACCTGTTCAGAGGGTGTGTTTTTGTTGAAAAACCCCAAAGTCTGATCAATTTCCCTTTTTTTACCAGTGGGACATGGTAAAGAGTGCTGCAAAATGCCGGCATCTCCACAAGAAATCGACTGCAATATTAATCCAAATGAGGTATTTAAAAGCACTTTCTAATATTTAAATTTTTGCGTTTATTTAAAAATTAAGTTGCGTTTTATTTGAAAAAAATAAATTCGTAATTGAGCGGTGACTTTTATTAGCTAATTAAAAAGCGAAATTACTTGGTTTTATTTTGTGCAGATAAATGCGTCCGCAAAGAAAGTTGGCGTTTTTGTTGCTGGAACGAACTTTCTTTGGGAAATTGCATTATCTGTTAGTGCGATTTATCTGTTTTCTGTCTGATAACAGTTTCACAGTTTTCTCATTTGATAATATGGCGGCGTTCATTTAAGTGCAATTTGTCGTTTGAGATAAAAGGTTTTGTGATTGGTGTAATAAAGATAATAGTTTTTGTCGTTTTAAAAGTTTTAATGTAAGTTTATTAGATTTTTCTCGTTTTTTTTATGTATTACAATTATAGTTTCTTATTGTAAAGAGGCTTGATTTTTTGGGTTAATTTAATTTTTTTAAATAATGTTTGCTTTTAGCAATTTCCAAAATGCTTATGTTATCTTTTGTTGATTAAAAATGTTTTAATATTAAAATACCTTTATCTTCAATAAGCTGACTCAGATTTTTTTTTACTCGTATTCGTCATAATTCTTTATTTTCCAATTTAATTACTGTGAAAACGAACCGTGATTTATTAAATTATTTTACTATTTTGTAAGTAATTTCAAACAACTTTTTGAGTTTGATTTTCTTTTGATTTAAACTGATATTTATAAAGTTTTAAGTAACTTTTTCGAATCGTTTTTCCTTCGATTAAAACTGATATTTAAAAGTTACGGTTTAAACGGTTAAAATTTAAAAAAAAAATCAAAAATTTCTTTATACCTTATCTGTCAGATAAGTTTACCCAATAAATTATTTAACTAGAATTCAATCTTTAGAATCAATTGGAATTTAAAAAACAAATTATGGCCAAAAAATTGATACAGTAAATTGAAATTATTATCAGTTTTGCAACGGTAAAACATTTGACTCAAATTTAACTTAAATAATAATCCAAAGGACTTAAATCTGAGAAAATGTTTAATATAAATAGTTATAACACAAAAAGCAATATTTATTTATTTATAATTAATTTCAATTCATTTATCAGTAACAAATCAAAAAACGCCGAACTTTTCTAGAGTCATTATATTTTAATTCTTTATTACAAATAGACCGCAACTCTCGAAAAAAACGAGCAAATCTGATTCTTTTTAAATAAAAGTAAAGTAGTAGAAAACCGAGATTCACAATGCACTTTCATAAAATTCCAGTACTTATCACTGAAAATTTTCTAATAGAACTCCAATGCTGATATGTAAATTGTGACACGAATGCTGCAAGTTATTTTTATATGTACGTACAAGTTGCATCCATTCTCGTTTATGTGTGTCTAAAAAAGTTATGGCTTTTCACGATAAAAGAAATTGTTAATAAATTCCGCCGTATTCCACTTAAGAATGTTTGTCTCTTCGACGCGAAATAGACGCAAAAGGCGTACTAAGTCAATTAAACGAGGAAATTCCTCTATATCGTAGAAATAGATATTATCGCATATTTCAGTTTTCAAGTGCCAACTGTAAGCAACTAGTGGTACCTTCGTCTTCTTAACTCGATGCGAAATCTCTAATGGCGAAAAATTGCGTTTCGCTTATTATTTTCATTATCGTTAATATTATCATAAGAGTCTATGTAGTGTGGCCGTAAAGGTATTAAGCAAGTGATCGTAAAACTACCATGTCGCTATTTTTAGATGTTATTGGCAATTAGTGTCAAAGTGGCATTTAACTACTTAATTATACTCGATATTTATTAATAATAATTTACTGCAATTAATATCCGATGGCTAATAAACTCGGCTGCTTTACTATTATTTATTATCGTTTGTTGGTAATTTAAAGATTACGGTTTTGTTGATTTGTTTTTTGCTTTTTGGAAGCTTAATGATTCTTAGGGTTTTTTTTTTGTAGGTTCTTATTGGGTTTCGGAATATTTTGTTTTTATTTCTTGTAAGTTAACAAATGGGAGTTCCTTTACGATTATGGTTAAATGGTTAAAGCTTAAAGGTTCTCAAACGAAAACCTTTTTTATTATTATGCGTTTATAATTACTTACATAACAATTTCTGTTGCTACACACTGTAATAAAAGACATATTAAATATTTACCAAAAGCGTTTACCGTGATAAAAGTTTAATAACCTCTAAGTAATTATTTTATTAAAAAATCGTGGTGAAAAAACACTTACTGCTTTTTTAATTATTACGAGTTGTCTCTATTATAGCAAAACGCCAATCGAAGTTATTAAATAAGTAATTCATTTCGGACACCCTTTTCACATTTAACTTATAAAAATATCAAAATATAAAATTGACATAAGTTAAAAAAAAATCCATATCATATTTGTCAAAAAGAAAAATGACTTGAAGAGTTAGATAATATTTCTACCTTAGAGTACATTCTCCTTAAAATAAGAAACATGGCGATCACTTCCGGTATTTTGGAGTGACCCTAATGAAATTAATCTAGAATAAAGTGTTAATGTTTAAGAACGGAATAGGGTACGCCTTGAAATACTTTCAATTATCATCTTAAAATAACACTGTACTTAGATCCTAGAAGATGAAATTGTCTGTGGTTCACAAATATAAATTACTAAAAATATGCCATTTAAGGATATGGATTTTCTTTTAACAGACCAACACTTTTTTTATAATCAAATTCATAGTTTAAAAACCACCAAAATCCGAAATTTGTAAGATTATATTAATTAAACATTTTACGGGAAATGTCGCAATTACTTGTCGTAGATTATACTACCCCAATAGTGCATTTTACGTTACTTTACTCACTTTTTGAGACCATAATTTGATGATATTGATGTTGACGCTCATTGCTTTTAACAAGATGGAATAGCTTTCTGATTTCGGCAAATAAACGCCTTATCACTGAGAAGCTTTCGGGCAGTGTAATTTTCACCAATGCACATCAATTGACTCTCTGGCCTAGACATAGGCATGATCGACTTTCAATTACTTTCATTTGGGATTTATGAAAGCAAAGTGTATATCAATTGTCAACGTCCTTCCATAATTCCAAAATTTAGACGTAAAGTGAGCGCAGTATTCGGATATGAATTGTGAGTGGCCACAAAAACGATGATTTTTCAAAATGTTATTAAAACTTTGTTATTTAAATTTAAATATCGATCATAATAGACTTTTTTTAGTTTTCAAGTTTATTTAAATTAATTTTTATGTCTAAATTTTTTTTTTTTTTTAGACGATCATTAAATTTTGAATAAGTTTTAAATATGAATTGGATTGGATTACACATTTAGTATAAATTTAGAAGTTGCACTAAATGCGTTTCCGCTAATTTCCATTGCAAATGAAAGATTCCCAAAGATAAAAATTGCTGAAAAACAACTGGAAACAAAAACCAAGTTAAAACGAAAAGTTCATAATTATAAAGACCTCCAACTCCAACAATAATAATATAATATGGTCAGTAGACAACCGAATGAGCGAACAAGAAGCCAAAAGAAACGAAAAATAAAGACAAACAACACGGCATCAGAAGAAGATGAAAAAGGTTGAAATGAAAGAAGCAAAAAAAAAGAGCGCGCACATCTTCGGATGCTGCACTTGTTCGTGACGAACGATTCATCAGGTGCCCCGGAGGAGTTTCTGGTGGTGGCGAGAGCATGCAGCCAGCCAGCCAGCACAGAGTAAAAGCAACTAGCACCGCGAACCATCGACAGTAGTACCAAGCAAGTGTTGCTAGTCGTTTGTTGTTTTAACACCAGCAAAACTCTTCGTATATCGCCGCGAATTAAATCGAATATCATTGCGCTGTGCGAGTGCGACAAATAGCAATAAACAATTGAGTGTGGCCGAAATAGAAGCCCTACTGTTGTTTGGCAAGAGAGAGAGAGAAGAGAAGCGCCGCGAGATTATTATTATTATTCCGATTGGATACGAGAGATGATGATCGCTACTGTTGGGTACGTTTCAGATTTATATTTATAACAACACTATAGCTAATGCTCTGTTTATGAGGCACACAGTTTCTGCTGATAGCAGAGTTAGTGCAGTTCGAGTTCAGTTCGGCACTTTTGCGCCATTCCGCCGCTAGTAATTTGCATGCGATTATACTTTTTTTTAACGTCCGCGGTGCATATTTATGCATTATATAGATACTGTGCCGCACTAGTCAAAGAATGACAGGTGGTGGCTGGCTGTGCTGTTGTGGTGCCGAAAAGGAGCCGCAGGAAGAGGTGCACGAAGTGTATAGACTCAAGTCGGAGATCGTTTCTAATAATAATGTACGTAATCATTTTGAGCTGGCTGATGTAAATGTGCATAAATGGAATAGCATTTGTTCGGTTTATCAGGAAATATTTATTCATTTACGTAAGGTTTTTGTTTTCTGTAATTGTAATTGCTCTACGCGTTCGTCGTACTTGTTGCCAACGTTTTGAATAACCAACTTAATCGTTTTAGTATTTTTGTTGATTTTGATTTATAATGAATTGTTTCTTTGTTTTTTTCCTTTATTTTTGTGTTAAATTATTGCTTAATTGTACATTCAGCTAAGTAATATGATTCAGTGATTCAATTTATTGAGAAATGTTTGATTTGGTTATCGAGTCGATTCAAAGTTTGCTGTAACAATTTTTTGTTTTAATTTGAGAGGAAGTTAAATAGTTTGGGATTTTTTTAACCTGAATATTTTTAATAAGGTTTCATAACTTGTATGAAATTGTGAATAAATAAGGAGATAATTATCAAACTAGGGTACGTTATTTTTAGGTCATTGGCTTAATTATTCACGCGGGTTTTCTTTTCCTTCTATTGATTTTATAATTATTATTAAAAAGTGAGTGGAAGATATACAAACTAAAAGTGTATTTTCTTGATATTTTACTTTTTACCGTTAATAGATACACAATGAATTAAAATTGTATTAAATAATAAAACTGACGAAAAATGTTTCTGGGAATTTCTGATAATTAATTTAGAAATATAATTATATTAATTGGTTATGCTAATTGATGATTTGTGGTGATTCTACTGGTCTCTATATTAATCGAATAAATAATTGATGAAAGTTGATAATCGAGTAACAAATATTAATTACAATTAGTAAATTGGCAAAATTGATATATAACTTTTAAGCTTATGTTGCTAATGTATTTTTTTTTCTATTTTAAATTCTTACAAAAATGTCAAATTTTATCACTTGATAATAAATAATGCATAATTTTTCATTTCCACATGAATAAATTATTTAAATTTATTTCTTGTACAAAGCATTTGGGTGACTGACCCACATTAATATGACTAATGGGGAAACAATTCAAACTTAATACTACTTCTATTTTTAGCAAATATAATATAAAATTGCCACAATAAATCACATAACTTTCTTGTTTCATTTAAATATCAATGTTTAGTCAGAAAAATAAAATAATAAAGATAGACGAGTAATTTGATATTTCATTGGAATTTTTTAACGATTGTTGAATAAAATTGACCAGCTTATAATCTACCGGGTGTCCAATTCTTTATTATTAATCAAAAATGATCGTTGTAAGTTATCAGGTGTCTTAATTTAGATTAACAAATCTTTATAAGTAATGAAGGTACAATGAGTTGAATTCCTATACTGACCTAAAATATTTTCAGCATTAATCCACTTCCGGTAATACCAGAAATATTAGTCAACTTTGTTATTTTAAATAAATCACCGCAATATTCTTTTCATATTTTATTATCATTATTTTAATGATGATGATGGAAAATTTTGTAAATAAAAGTTGTTACTATTAAATTCATTTTTCAAAATATTTTCCAGTTCCGGTTACTTTCGTCAGAAATTATGTCTTGATAAAAAAATAATATCTTTTTCATTTTCAAATGTAATTAAATAATTCTTCTTTGTAATTATTTTCAAGGTGTGTGTCCATTCATTATATAATTATTTATTGTGCAAATTGTACGAGGTGTTTAACAAAAAAAAATCCATTCATAATATTTTAAAATCAAAGTATTTTTTTTTCCCATTGGAACCATCCCTTTTTCATTTTTTTTTTAAATTCTGATGCAGCGTTACGAAACCAATATGAAAAGTTTGTATTTGCTATGTTTATTATGAACCTTTTTAAGTTATTTTCAGAAAATGACGTCATTTATAGCAATGCAAACTGAAGATCATTTAGCTTTTTTTATATAAAAATTAAAGAAATAACAAAAAATCAATAAATCTATGTGAATATTAATAAAATGAATTCAGATTCTATTAAGTATATCTGTTTAAAAAATAATTTCGTTTTTTCTTATATCAAACCATATTTATAAAATTAATTATATAAAAATTTACGATTTTTATGGGATAATTGGGGTAATTCTGGAACCAGCATTCAAAAGTAATTTTTCTAAATGGAAATGAATTAATCTTGATAATCTTCAATCATTTTATTCTTTGAAAAAAAAAATGTAAGGATATTATAAATATAAATTGCCGAAAATAAGAATTATTTTTAGATTTTCCGTCGTCACTTTTTTTTGCCAATGAATCATTTTAACGTTTGGACATTTAGTTAAAAATAGCCCATGTACCAATACCTTTATGTATTTAGGTAATATAATCCATTAGATGTAGACCCTTGATTATACGTGGGATAACCAAAGCAGCTAATAGTTGTTTTATTGCGCTCGCAAAATGCAAATATCTCTAGGGAAATAATAAAATCGTGTGACCTCATATTACCCATGTGTCGTACGGTAATAATTTATACGCTTTATAGCATACGAGCATTACTTGATGTGTAACTAAAGGGTACAGTACAATCGTCAAATTCTAATTGTAATTCAAATAGTACTACGCGCGTAATACTCTCGCAGCTAAAAATAGTGTTTTGTATATTCAAAATCGAATCATTTGTACATTAAACTTTTGCTTTACTTTTACATTGCCCAATGTGTAGTAATGTTGTAGTTATTACAAATGCACTGTGAATGCACACATAGCAAAGAAGCACGTGCATTTCGTATATGCACTTGTAGTGTCTTAGATGCACTTAAATTACAAACAGTGACTTGTAAACGATATGCGAAATGCATAAACAGACGTTACAAAGTACGTATTCCGTTTTAGTAGGTTCAGACACCTATTTTATAAACACTTTTTTTTTCTCTTCTAAAAATTATAATATATTTAAAGTTTAATTTGAAATATTTTTACTTAGAACCATTAATTACATTACTTTTAAATTAATTTTTTAAATAAAATCAAAGTGTTAAATTAAAAAAAAGTGTATTAAATTTATTGTTTAAAAATTATAATTTGACACCCTTCTTATCGAAAATCGGAAAAACATAAGCCGATGCTAGTGAATTGGCACGAAAAGCTTGTAAATGTAATTAATTAAAAGGAGGAAATCGGTAGTTTGCGTGGGTGTGCGCTCCCATAGTATATGTTACATCAAAGTCCTTGACTGAATTTTCTCGATTTCTATGTCACAGTTAGATTATTGAGCACTGTACGAGTGTGCATGGTGTCTGTGCAGAATGGGAACGCAATCAAAACTAGTTATAGTTTCGAAAATGACGATGACAAGTCTTCGGCGAAGCACAAGTTGTTCACGAATCCGAAACGAGAACGATTTCCTCCTTCGCTTCTTGGCTCAGCTCAGCTTAGCGTTTGCGGTTTCATTCTTTGGTGCCTTTTGGCGAAACTTCTTTGCGCGTGCATGTTTCTGCTTTTATTAATGGAAACACAAGAAAATTCGATCGTTATCTGTGAACGGGGACAATAATGGCCAATGCGTTCAGCGAAGATTGTATTAGAACTTCGTTGTTCTTATCTTTAACGTATCTTGATTACAGTGATTTTCTGTGTCATAGATATACTAAAGCTGATATCAGCAGAAAAACATCTCTGTGATTTTGCGCTCAAGAGGGCTTCTTCATCGGATGATGATGAAGAGTATGAAGACAACGACCACGAAACGAAGTGTGTTGTTGTTGGCGTATGAAAGACCACAGCGTCGAATTGCTTTGCGCAAAACAAGATTCTGAAATTCTGGTTTTCGGTTCCGTTATGTAATTTTAAGTCTTAAGTTTTTAAATATTAAATCGAAAAAGGTTTTGCATTGAAGATGCGCTTTAATTGGCTATTTTATGCGACTTTTTTAGTACTTTTTTCAGTTGGATTTTTTTTTTTTTCATATACATATAGGGTGATTGATGGAACCCGTTCGTTAAAATATTTTTGACCTCCAGTTTATTTAAAATTTTGAAATTTTTTGTGTAGTATTTTATCCTTTGAATGAGTCTGTGGTAATTTTTTCAAGAT